>JAVSBS010010595.1:0-18281 GCA_033124195.1 Coracias cyanogaster
GCCAGGCGGGCCCCGAGGGCGGCGGCGCCGAGGGCGGCGGCGGCGGCTCGGGGTCGCGGGAGGCGGTGGAGCGGCTGGTGCGGTCGCACCCGGTGGTGGTGTTCATGAAGGGCAGCCCGGCGCAGCCCCTCTGCGGCTTCAGCAACGCCGTCGTGCAGATCCTGCGCCTGCACGGCGTGGAGGATTACCGCGCCCACGACGTCCTACAGGACCCCGACCTCCGCCAAGGTCAGCGGCGGGCCCGGGGCAGGCGGCTGGGCCGGCGGTGGGGCCGGGGCTGGGCGCGGCAGCTGCCGGGGGTCAGCTTTGGGTGCTGCCTCTGCTGCTGCTGGGGCTTGCACAGAGCCCGAGCTGGTCCCGCCGCCGTACGGGGCAGAGCCAGCACGCCGAAGTAGCGCTCTCCCTGTCGGAAAGGCCCCGGAGAGGCCCCGGCGTGCGGAGCCCTGCCGGCGGGCCGGGCTCGCCTCAGTTCGCGGTGGGCTGCCCGAGCGCCCCGCCGAGCTCCGTGTGCCAGCCCCCGCTCGCCTGTCGCGGATGCCTTCGCTCGCTTTCTTGGGGTTTTTGCTGTTGTTTTATAAGCAGGCCTGGTTCCGGGTTTTGTGCAACTTGAAGCATATCACAGAGATTCCCTATTGATGTTACTTTGCCTGGACGTTCCCGTTTTGTCTTCTGTAGGGCGTTATCTGCAGAAGTCAGTGAGGCTTATGGGGTAACTCTTGGAGATAGGGCTTTTTGTGCCACGCTGCCTTGCCTAATTAATAGATACAAAGTCCGTTACAAGGCCCATAAAATACTTCATTATCTAGTCAGGTATTTTTTGTGCCTTATGAACAACAGTATAGTTCATGAATGGCTTGGACTTGTGCCACTTGATTCCCCGCTGGCACTGCCTGCTGGGGTTCTTTTGATAAAGTACAGAATTATGCTAATCTTTTGCGCAAGAAATATTAAGTAATAATTTCACTGCTGCTTTTTAAGCGATGGGAGCTATTCTATGGAAGTTTTTTTGCCAGTTGTAGAAAGCTAGGACTCTGTTCTCGTGATGCTTTCCTTCCTTCTTTCCCTCTTTGATAATGCATAGCTGACTGTTGAGGTTCTGTGTGGTTACTGGAGAAAGTTTTAAAACAAACAAAACCCACTACATAGTAATAGGTCTTGCAGGTGCATGGCATTAACAGCTCTTGGCCAGAATATGTTAAAATGTGCTTTAAATACACACGCTGGCATGTCAAGTGACTTCCTTCTCAGGTGTTTTTAGTATCATTTGACTAATTCAGTTTTTCATTAACTTTTAGCTGAAAGGCTGATTTTTCCAATCCTTGCTTGCTTTTCAGTTCACAGATATAATAGTTGGTATGATACAAAAGCTCAAGTACTGGAATTTGAGTGTGATGACAGCTTTTGTTAATATGTGTTTTGTTCAGATGTAAATCTTTACTACCTTTGGTAGGTGCACAAATCATGTTAGTATTCTAAACTTTATTTACATATCTGAATTTATTGATTATATTGCTTATTAGAACAAACTCAAAAACTAAAAATGAAGAAACAAAACCTTAAAACCAAATCATCAGCATTTCCACTTTTGGTTGAGAGGGCTGCTGTGAGCCCTTGAATGGGCAAGGTGCTTATAAGTTATAATCTCTGGGGACTTGCCCATGTGAATATATAGTATTTTCTTCCTATGTAACAGGAACATCTCCCTCCTGAACACAGCAGATGTTTCCTCCACATGAACTCTGTTTTGTGTTAGGTGGTCTGAGAGGTTATTGCCCTCCTGGCTACCTGAACTTTAAATTGAAATTAGTTGTTTGATCCAAACTGTGGCTAGGCCATGCTGAATGCAGGAACAGAGCATGCACTTGCACAGTATCTTGCTGGTTCTTGGGCACTTAAATAAGTTGTTCTGTCCCCTTCCATGCACCAGCTTTGGCCCTTGTCTGACTGCACAGAGCGCCAGGTCAATTTACTAACTGGATCACTGGGGGTGTGAGTTGAACTAGCTTGTTGTACTGTGAGGCAAGTGCCAGAGCCAGCACCAGGGATGGAGCCTTGAAGAGCTGGGGAACGACGCCGCCACTTTGAAGGGCAGCAGGCTGTTATACTGCTTCAAAGGTTTTATCTGCTGCACCCTAAAAAGCCAGTATGTGCCAGCTTCTGTGGATGGCGGTCTCTGACAGAAGAGAGGGCAGGACTGCTGGAAGCCATAGCTCTGTAAGCTGCCAAGTGTGATTCAGCAGGGGCTGCCTGAAGGCCCTCTTAGTCTCCTTCTGGAGCTGGCCTCAGGTGCTGAAAAGTTAGTATGCAGTATGTGACAGTTTCCTAAGTCCCTTCTGTGAACATAATCTGCACCACAAGCATGTGGGGTTAGTGAGGGGATGCCAAGCCTTTAGCTGATAAAATATTCAGTACATCTGTTCAAATAAAGATTGGTCTGCAAGGAGATTACTGTATGTGAGCTGGTCACCCACTTTGTATTCAGTTGAATGTAACTTAAATGTTTGCATGTACACCATTTGTAGTAAGAGCTGGCTGTTTGCAGAGCTGCCGGTTCACGGATGTTAGAAGTGCCGGCTGGTTTCTTCCCGGTATCTATTGAAACACCTTACTTTCAAGCTGTTGTAGTTCAACTGCTGAAACTTGCTTTGTGCCAAAATATGGCAAGCTGTAAAACCAAAACAACTCCCCTATTTGCCTCTTCACCTAAAAGTGCACTTACGTCTGTGAAACTAGTTACTGGTACTTCATGTGATTTATCTGAACTTGAGCTGAGAATATGCTTCCATGACACAAATCCTTCCTTATTAAAGAAATTTTGGCACTCGCTTGGACTCCATGGCTATTCAAGTTTCTCTAAGTTGTCCATGCCACAAGTGATCCTCCTCTTAGCTGATGCTGAACTAGCATTAGGCTGGTTCAATTCACTAAGGTAGCAGAGAAGCTTGGGACTACATACTGGAAAAATGATGGTGAAACTCATTTGACCTGTTGCGGTAGTTCACCCTCATTATTTTCATTGTTGCTTTACATAACCTAAGCATGGGATGCTGCCAGGAGGGTGATCTTGGTCCTTCCCCCCATCCCTGGGCTAGCTTTCCGTCAATCATGCTTGCACCAGTACTAACAATCTCCATGAAAATGTACTGCTTTTCTGGAGAAAGTGTGGTAGGAGTGAGAGTGGCTGCTTGAGTCAGTTCTTTGAGGTGGCCCATTCATTAGGTGTCTATACTGCCAAAAGATGCATCACAAAAGTGCATCTGGAGTGCAGCAAGCATAGATCAGGCTAACTTGCTTTAACCTACTGCAATAGTATCAGTAACTACTCTACTAAGCTAGGAGCTGGTTAGCTGCTTCAGGAGGCGTTCAGTTTGTCATCTGCTTGAGCCTCATGCATGCAGGCATTTAAAGCAGCTTGTCTGATAGATGGAATACAGCATGCAGAGCAAGTTGAGCTTGATTGTGTTCATATTTTCATCTGATGTTGGATAGACCCTTGAAAGTACTGTCAGCGCTTGTATGTATGTGCAGTTGGGTCCTTGAAAATATTTGAGAGAATAACTGGTGTAAATCTTAGAGTGGAATGCTTATTGGCAGTAGCTTTATTATGCAGAGCCCTTGGTTCTCAGTTTGTGTTTAGCATTACAATATCTTTACAAAAACAAACTCTGTTTCATGTCTGCAGTGGCTTCTTCGAGTAGGCATATCCTTAGGTCTGCCTTAGCACTGGGTTCAGTTTTCCATTGCAACTATTGTGGGCTAAAAGATTTTTAGGACAGACTACTTTTCAGTGCTCAAAGGCCAGGGAGAGTTTAAGAAAAGTAGTGCTAAAAACAAGTTCACATCAAAACTACTAAGTTCTGCAAACTCTGTCTAAACAATTGAGAGGTTTTAATGAAATGCTAAGAGTGAAATTACAGGTGGTGATGCTGGAAATCAGCTTAGATCATTATAGGCTCCATGTGGCCTTGATTTATATGCTAAAGGTGCTATTTTGGACTTTTGAAGTATTGGTTGTCCATGCACAAAATCATAAGTCAAAATAGTTGATGTTGTACTTCATGTTTAGGAACACTTTGTCACAGCAAATTTATTTTTCCTAGATTACTATTATTTTAGTGGATTTTTAAAAAATGCACTGGTATTTAAGTAAGAGAAATTATTAGTCCTTTTTCATCTTTTATGCATTAAAATTGTAATCCCATTGCATATTTATGCATATTTATTAAAAAAGAAAATGTTCTAAGTTTCAATAAAGTTAACATAATTTGCTTATATGGTTCATTTTTTTTTTTTTAAGTCTCATATATTGGGAGTTTTACCTTTACAGTCTTTAGATGTTAAAATGTTTTTTAAGGAGAAAGCAAATCCCCTTGTGTTTTCTGCTATGCAGGTCTAGTATTTGCTGTTAGTACTTTGACAGCCTGTGCTAAAGCTCACACACGCTTGTTCAGAGCTCTCACTTCCGAGGTGAATGGGCACTGATGATCTGGAAAGGCACCTCTGTTGTCTGTGATCTTAAATTTGCTATATGGGCTTTCATGTGGTGGAAAATGTCCAGGCACTGCCTATTAAAAATGTATAAAACAACACCTGGTATCTAAGCACATGCTGGTTAACTTAGTTTAAGAGCACGCAGATAAAGAATTTAACTATGTCTTGTGCTACAGAAATAATGGCTTTGTGTGGAGGGTCATTGGAAAAGTGGCAAATTAGATACAAAGATTGTTCTGTATAATTGTGTGTGATGCTTGTAAGTGCAAGTTGGAATTCAGTCTATGCCAGCTGATCAGTTAATATTTTTTAATAGCCTTATATTTGTCTTTTATGAATTATAGTTTTAAACTTTAATTATGTACTTCATGACTGTGACTTGAGCCCTGTTTTGTTTCAGGAGTACTTTTAAAGAGACTTTAGCCTTTGTGCCCCTCCCAGGGGCTGTAAGGTCTGGCAATGGAAGATAAAGTAATTCGAAATTCATGAGGCTTCTAGGAGGGCCAGCATATCTTGCAATTGAAATTGGAGCAGTAAGCATAACTGTGTGAATTCAGTAAGAACATAAAATATTTTAAAGTGCCTCTGGGAAATATAAAGGATAACTGAATTTAAACAGTTCTCAGTGTCTTTCAATACTTTTTCATTTCTTTAATTGATAGAAAAATCATGTGTGCTTGTGTCCTGGGAGAGAAAAGCGATGCTACATTTTCCCCACTCTTGTTTGAAGTCAGTAGAGAGGCTGACTCCATATCTGTCCACTCACATCTTTGAATTGAAATGAGAACCAAAGCTAACTTTAACATAGTTTTTCCTGATAGTGCTCCTGTTATATAGATACATTTTTGCCTCAATAGGAAAGACATTAAAATATCAGTAGTACTGTCAGTGGGAGCAATGTATTCTGTTTAAAATAACATTCTGTTTGGAGAGGGGAGAAAACCTTGAATATGTTTCTTTGTTTTTCTTATGCAGGAATAAAAAACTACTCTAACTGGCCTACCATCCCACAAGTATACCTCAATGGTGAATTTGTTGGTGGCTGTGATATACTCCTCCAGATGCATCAGAATGGAGATCTCGTAGAAGAGCTGAAGAAGCTAGGAATCCGTTCAGCACTTCTGGATGCAGAAAAAGACCAAGACAAAAAGTAAAATGAGTAAAAAAATAAAAATAAAAATGCTGTGACAAGAATAAAGCAAAGCTTTGATAAGAACTTGTTACCAGTAAAGCCTTACCTACTTTAGCTCAAAGAAGGCATCTTTTTTAATCGACACTAAGGTTTTATCTGTGAATGTGTTAGCTCATGGTAAATGTAGTGACCATGGTGTTTTGAGGTATGGATATGTGAAAACTTGAGTATAACCACTGCACAGTGTACATTTGTGGAAATTTGTGTTTTAAAGAAAAAGAAAAAGTTCACTTCTAAAAGCATTGTCTTCTTGGTTGAGGTGGGAGGAAACCAAAAGAACTAATACTATTTTTATGGATTTTGAGTGTTTCTCTGTTCTTTGATACATGAACCTACGCAAGCAGTGTTTGTATTCCATTGCTTCTCTTGAAAAAGTGTTAAGTAGTATTACATCAGTTTTGCTGTATAATTCCTGATGGTAAGACTTCCTGAGAGCCTGTAAAACTTGTGTAGTCACATATGATATAGGAGAAAAATAGTCTTCAAACAATATAGGAGAAAAAAATTATATGAGAGTGCATGATACATAGTTTTATTCCAAAGGGTAAAAATAAAGAGACTTGTACAAATACATGTATAATGGTCATTATTCCTTTGTAACTTTCTGATGGCTTTTAAAAGATTGCTAAGAATTGTGCCTAAAGATTTTATAAAACCTTTTCTACCTCTTACAAAGTGGCTTTTTCCCCTGCTTATATACTTTATATATTGCAGTTCTGTGTCAGTGCTAAAATGTGAGAATTGTTTAAGGCTTCAGTGTTCTAGCTTGAAATAGTATGGGAGAATACTCAGTTCCTACTGTAATCTTGTATTATTTGCTAGTTACTAAGTTATCATTTTATATTTGTTGGATTTCTAAATATTTTCTCCTAACTGCTGTGCTCCAAAGAATATGGTCTTCAAACATGACATTAACAGATGAAATGTTTCATGTAGATGAGTGTGGTAGAGAGGCTACTGAATAGAGGAATATTTCTTTGTGGAAAGCTGGTGAAGCCTTCAATATGTATCTAACCACATTTCAATAAGCGAAAACAAATTTTATTAACCAATACAGCTTCAGCTGTACAGCAATATTGCTAAGGTTAAAAGCTAACCAAGGTGTTTCTGAATGCAGTTTAATATAAGCCAGTTTGCATGTGAATTAGGCAAATGATTGGAAATAAATGTATTTTATGTTGATTGTCTACAATAGTTCCTCCTTATTTTAAATGACTAATGAAACTGATACTACTTTTGATTTGAAACCGTAATGTTTTCCACTGCTTAGGCTAGAATATGTATTTTAGAGAAGGGAAAGACTATGAATAGTCAGTGGAAGAGGAAGTCAAGGCTGGAACTTGTGGATGGCAGATTTGATGCAAGTTCCCATTCTAAATGTCTCCTGTCCACTTGAGCGACCTGTCCAGTGGAGAAACTATACCAATACTTCGCAGAATTTGCCACACTGGTTACAGTAAAGCTACTGTATCATTTTAATGCAGTCAGTATCACCATGATTAAATATAGTATGTATGTTCTCTTTGTATTCACTTGTTCACGACAGCTGCCCAGTACCAGCAGCGGTGACTGAATGAATGACCGCTGAGTGTGAATAAGTTACCCTTGGAGGCAGTCACTTGTGGCTGTTAGGCATGGAAATATGAGTGCAAGATTTTTTTTGTTCATATACCGCATCACATTCATGAAATGCGAAGCTTTAGGCATAGATTAAGCATTTCAGTGTTAACTCTCTTTGAATTCAAATTAAATAAGCTTTCTTACAGCCAGTCTTTCACAAGTAGTTTTTGCCATTCTGAATGTAAAACAATGTTTATTTTCAAAAGTCTTTGGTTATTCATGTCAAAAGATCTACTGAAATGGATGTACACAGTAAACAGTAAGGTAATTAAGAAAATTATTTTCTGCTTCAATGGTTAACTCTTTGGCTACTAAATAAATCTCTTTAAAAAACCAACCCAAATCTGCTGTTTCATAGAGCTCTATTCTTCATTCTGTGAAATTAATATATATTTTTTTATTACTATCTGCTAGTAGTTTAGCATAAATGTAACTAGCATGGTCAGGTCGTCTTTCTCTTCTAAGCAGCAAAATTTTCCTCTCAGTATGAGTTCCTGCTTTCACTAAAATTATGAAAGTTTTTCTACTTTCTCTGCTTCCTTCCCCTTAGACTTTCTAGGTTTTAATTATTTGGTTAAAATTTTGCATAACGTATGTAGAAGTGTTTATATCAATCCTTTTCCTGGTTGGAATGTGTTGTGGTTGAGCAATTAAAAGCAAGTGACACCATGAAGTGTGTGACACAGCCGTAGAAGGGGGAATACAAAACTGGACTTCTGCCTGCATTCCCATACACGCCACATCTTTCCATGCTCTGTCTGTAAGAGCCTGTAACATGTTTTGCATATAACGTCTATAGAAATGCTAAAAAACCTATTGCCATCTTAAATCATAGAAGTTCAGATGCTCACAAAGAGGCTTATTTTGGAAGCTGACAGAGTATTTTCCAAAATACCTAGTTCTCAGGCTGATCAATTGAGAAGATGGGCAGTATTCTCTATTCTGCTCATCGACTTTTGCTCTCTCTCAAACCAGAGGCAAAAGGGAGGCTGTGCTTTCAATCCAAAAGGGATGCTGCTGCAAATTAGATGATATTTTTGGGGAAAAAGTCATGCCTCTCATTGATGAGGGATTTGCACCTGCTTTTCTTGTGCTTTTTAGCAATGAGAGAAGGCAACTGGTAACGGAGTCTGGGGTGACAGTAGATGTGCTGAGCTAATACTGGGGGGCTGGTGCTACCTGGAAAGATCCATAAGGAGTTCCTAGTCAGAAGGATGCAAAGGGTTCTGCAGGGGAAAGGGTGACTTTTTTTTCCCCCAGGAAGAGGACTTGTCCCAGGAGGTGAGGGGAATGCTGGTGAAGAAATCACTGGCCCTGCTCCTTGTTCTACCCTGATTACTCTGCAATAAAATGAAGACCAAAGAGGCAATAGTGCTCAGGAACACGGCTTGGGAAGGCTGGCTGAAGTTGCTGAGGACAGCCAAAAACAAAGGTGGGGAGCTGCCCTTGTCATCTTTGGTGAAGAAGGAAGCAGAGCCACCTGATCTTGAGATTGGTCTGCTGAGGTAAGAACAAGGCAGGTGTCAGGGCTGTGCATGAGCATTGCCACCTGCAGAGCTTCTACAGATCGAGATTGGTTGTATGGAGCTGCCAGCTCCAAAATACTGTGTAGTCCCATTCCTGCTGTTTGTGTTTTAGTGTGTTGTATTAGGCAGGTGGTGTGGCTGGCTGCTCCTCTGGTGAGATGCTTCTGGACTCTGGCAGTATTGCACCGCTGAGCCTCACGATGAGATGAGTGCATGTAAGCTATTATCTATGATTGGTATTCCATTATTACAGAATTGTATGAACATTTGCCAAACTGGAAACCATTATCATAATTATTTATGTTTTATTCTGAGGGTGCCCTTGGTGCTGCTGCTGTGGAAAAAGGCTGACCTGAGTGGAACAACCTATTCACCAGATCATAAATTAAGCAAATCCTTTCCATCTTCTAACAGTTCTCACCCCTTACATATAAAGCAAAGTGTTTTGATTTAAGCAAATGAAATTGTTCGTATTTCAAAACTGATATGTTGTCCGAAACCTTCACCAAAGAGGAGACAGGACTTCTTTGCTCTCCTTGAACTGGTCCTGGTGGGGAGCAGAAGGAAGCAGATTACAAACAACTTGCTACTGTGCTTCTAGTTTTGTTTTGGGATAATTCAAATCAGTTAAACCAAAGTTGTTTCCCTCAGAAAATGAGCTGTTAACAGCTCAGGACATCTTAATGGGTTACATGGCAAGTGTGTTTCTTAGCCCTGATGACCTTTTCCTTGCCTTAATTTTGCTAGCAAATATTCAGATGTGGTCAATATTCTCCATTGCTTGTCTACTCTGGAAAAAAAACAAGTGTATACAGTTTAAGTGCCCTGAAATATTCAAAGTGCCTTTATATCGGTCTGATGACATGAAGGCTTATTTTCATGTTCTGACTGAGTTCTTTGATTCTTTTTAAAAAGTAAGCTAGAAATCCTTGGCAGGATTTTCCCAGGAGTCTGTAAATATCAACAAAATGCACAGAAAACAATCAAGTTTGGGAACATGAAATCAAAGAATCATACCAAGGAAAATCTCTCCTGAGCTGGCAGCAAGAATCTCATCAAGGCCCTGTCAGTGCCTGTATCTAAGAAGGGCAATATTAAAATGCAGAGCTGGCAGCCTGAGCAAAAAATCCCTGTCTAATCTGGTTTGCATGTCCCATCTGCAGAAACAGTATCTTCTTACATGGGTTTTTTCAACATCCTTATTACAGGATTGTGCATGAAAAAAGAGCGCTTTAGTTACAAGATATGCATTACTTGTTAAAGAGTCTGTGAGCAAAGCTGGAAAGACAATAAGGAAAGGTAAAGAGAGTTGGAAGGTTTTGGATTGTTATTTGTGCTGGGTGGTGAGTCGAGCTTTCTTTTCAGCTGAAAGGGTTGAGATGAAAACACTGCTCTGGAAGAGGCTGTTGTTCGTTATTTGGTTTTGACTTTTTTGTTGGGATACTGCTTGTGCCATTGAACAGTTCTGTTGTAGAAACTCCTGACTAACTACTTGAGGCCTATCCTGACATACCTCTTAGGGAAAATAGGTTTCAGTGACACAGAAAATAGGACTGAAGTAGGTAAGTGGATTCAGGTTTTATTTTCAACGTTTTTTTTTTAAGGTATATGCCGAAATTCACATTTTATGTTTAGGCTTTAGCTGATTTAAGCTAAAGCGAAAACAAGAACCTCAGTATTGTTGGCATAGGATTTGTGCTGTGTCATGAACTGGGGAAAATCAGAGTAGTTTTCAGGCTGTGTGAGGCTGCTCTGTTTTTTTAAATGGTTGTTCTTGAGAAGCTTCTTTGTGTTTTTGTACAAATAGTATCAAAAGCAGAAGTATAATCTCATATATTATCCTGATTGATTTGGGAGTGAGGGAAGAGATTCTTATTTATAAATTTATAATCCAGCTTCCTGCACATGCCTCATTTCCCTGGAAGTAAAGGAGCAGGCCAGGAGCGAAGGCAATTTTTAGCTAAAAAGACCATTGTACTGTATAAAATTCATGGCAGTCATAAGGTGTGACTGAGAGGAACTTACAATGCTGTTGATAATCAACAAGCATTCACATCTTCATACTTTTGAAATCCCTTCTTAATCTTGACAGCAGAAATGCTTGCAGGACAGCAGGCTGGCTTGTGCTTCCTTCTCAAGAAGAAAGAAAACCTTTAAAGGGTGACTTTTATTCTCAAATTATTTTAATGTTTTAAGATCATTTGAATCAGACTAAATAAACAAACTTGACTTCCTTAGAGATGGAAGGAGTTACTAGAAACTTTTTTCCAGCTGTTGAAATACGTGCTGTAATTTCCAAAGTACCTTGTTTACCTTAAATACATGCAGATGGTGATGGCTTGTAAGGACCTAAGAAGAATCCGAGGGCCGAGTTCAATATTAATCTTGAAACAGTTTTGCCAATTAAAGAAGTAGATCCTAACCAAAAATGGAAGGACAATTTTTTATTTTTTTTTTAAATTATTGAAGCTGTTCTACGTAAAAAGCCATGAGACAGCTCCTACACATACACTGAGATGCTAGCATGTGTGTCTGTGTTTTTGTAGTTGTATGTTCTCCCTTCTAACATAAAGCTTGCACAGGGGGCCTACTTAGCATCTTTTAAAGATGAGTTTCTGTAAAATTTTATTTCATAATTAACCGTGAGTGGAGTCAAAAGGGGCTTTGGAGGAATGTTGTATTAGAGAAAAATCATTGAATTATACTCTTTTTCCTTCTTGTGTAAGCACATTCTTCAAAGCCTGAAGGATTTTATGTACAATTTAGCGGCACTCAAATCTTCATTTTGCAGACTAATATAAACTCAAAAACAGAGAAGAGATTTGCTACTTATACTAAAACAGCTATAGAGAAAATAAAGTTTTGGAGTCTTTAGTCTTAAGTCTATGATCTAGTGAGTGAAAAATATATGCTTTTACAGAAGTATCTCAACAAATGTTTCAGAGCTTTAAAATACACACTACAATGAGTAACTTGGAAATGCTATTTGTCAGATGACTTCCCCATTGAACGGTAATACAATGAAACCTTATGTTTCTACACTTACCCACCATTTCACTTGTCTAAAATCTAAAGAAGTCTTCAAGTAGATTTAGGGATTGGGAGTTTTTTTGTTTTAGTTTGGACCTTTGCTTTGGTTTGGTTTTTATTTAAAGAAAATTTAGGTATTCTCTGAAAAGCAGTGCTTTTTTGTTTTACTCCAAAAAGGACATGCTGCATGAAGCCTGGGTACATATTCGAACCTTCATGGCTTGGGAGATGTCAGTTTTAGAGCTGATATTGAAGACTGTCTTGTACTCGTGATTTTAAAAATATACAGGTTCTAGGATCCTTCAGTATTTCCTGTATTTGTTCATCTGTTGGTGATGCTCCATAAGAGATGTGCAATAAAACGTGAAAGGAAAGAAGACTAAAACTGCCTGAAATGAAAGCAAATAAAAGCAAAGAAACTAAAAATTTTAGGTGGCTCCAGAGGAAGGTTGCAGAGAGTCTCCTTGGGGAAGATGCTGTCGGGGTGTGAGCTGCCGGCAGCCGTGGCCGAGGCCACCCAGGAGATGGTGCTGTTGAACCGGGGAAGCAGCACAGCCCTGACCCAGAAGCATCTTTCAATGCAGTCCTCTCTGTTTTCCATCTGTGTTGCATGTTATTCTTTGGGGTCCTCGTTTTCTTTTGGGAGAAGAAGGTGTCCGTGTTGAACTCGGAGCATATCCAGGTCTCGTATGTAATGCCAGTCCCAGACAGACAACCCTACGTTGGAGATGACGCTAGTGCTTGAAGGTGATGTTTTTTCCTTGGACTGCGTGGCTGGTGAGATGGTAATGCCGAGGCAGTGAGCAGCTTCACAGCTCATTGCCCTCACCAGAGCAACTGCCTGAGGAGCACCGTGCCAAAGCCAAACGATTGCTGGGTGCCTGCTGCGTCGCTGTGAGGGGTGGGGAGCAGTGCGCCCGCTTGCGGGGGCTCCTCGGGGACCCGCTGCCTGCCAACTTCCCTCTGCCATCCTCTGAGGCGGCCTGTCCTCAAACACACGTGTTCGGGAAAGGTAAGCGCCAGGGCGGCTCTGTTGCTCCACAGTGAGGACTTGAGCATGGCTGAGAGTGGGGTGCAATGTGATGTCGCCTCTGGTGTACAGCGGGTGTGGGATGTGGAGAGCAGAGGTGGTGCAAGCACCCAATGGGCTGGGTGGCTCCAGGGCACCTTCACCCCGTGTCTCAGGGCATGAGGCACCCCCCTGACTCCTGCACCGGTGGGCCATAATGAGCATGTGGGTCTGCAGCCAGTCCAGGATGCAGAGATTTGAGGTGGCAAAGATGGGGTTGGGTTTCTTTCAGTCTCTGGTGTCTCGGCAGAGCAAGAGGTCAGATGGTTGTGGTTATGTTTTCTGTTGATTTGCTGTTTCGTTAGCATCCTCTGGCTTGGTTCAGAGGCTTCAAATCTGGCCAGAAAAGAACAGCAGGAGCTGGAACAGGTCAGTGGATGTCCTGGCAGCGGCTGTAGCAGCACAGTCGCCAGACTGGGTATTTGCAGAACATTTAATGGAAGAGTTCAGTAGAGGCCTTTTCTCCAGTTGCAGGGGGTTTTATGTCTCTGAGTGTTTCTACACATGTAATCAGACCATGACCAGGGGTTTTACATGTGATATAAATCAGCAGCTTTAATTCCCCAGGTCTTCTACCTGAGCTGTTTTCTATCTGAACAGGTATTACCAAAATTAGGTCTTTCTACATACAGGCACAGCGGCAGCAAGCAAGCCTGCTGCAGGTATTTGAATGGCTTACAAGGCCTCGCTAAGTGCAGCCACCATTCTGCTCCAAAGCTGTTTTGAGTTTGTTGCACCCAGTTCTCTGTGGTTGAAACAAGTGCAGCCACCAACAGCAAAGTGGTTGGTGAGGAGAGAGCCATCTGCAGGGAGTGTGGCCAGACCACGTGTGGTGTGGACCCACCAGGGAGGCCAGTGGTATAAGGATACAAGCATTATGTTTGTTGTGCTGCATTTCATCTCTTTTCCTAAATCATTAACAGCAATTCAATGGCCAGGTTTTTTCAGCTACTTGCAAACAATAAATGATTTAAGGCTCAGCTGACACTTTGTGGGGGCCTTTACTGCATGAGTAATCATTTGATAGTGCATAAGAAGGGAGCTGGGTAGGGAAGGGGTTGAGAAAATCTGTTGTCCAGTGGCAGGTAGGTGTGTCAGCAGCAGGAAACCAGAAGAAAATACTGAAGAAGCTTCTAACAATTTAGGAAGGACCATAACAGAAATAATACAGCCTGAAGCAAGACTGTTCAAATACCTTATCTTTTCATGTGAACTTGAGGTACAGTTCAGCTTGCTCTGCTGAAGAGCTGGCATTTTTTAGGGTTGGGGCTGGGTGTTGCTCAAGCCCAGGGCTCAGGAGTGAGTGCTGTGAGCAGCAGATGGTTTAGGGCTCAGGCCATGACTTTACCTTGATCAGTGTGGTCTTGCACACCTCTATCTTAGAAACATAAGCTCTTCCTGTATATTAAAGAGCCATCTTAGCAGGCACCAGAGAGTAAGTTACATATTTTGTTTTAGAGACCATTTTGCACTGAACTCTTAGATGAAATAAAGCACTAAGGATCAGCACAATGACTCAAACATAGGAGACCTCTTTTCTCTGACACCCAGACACTGAGGTATAGTGTCAGGCTTCCTTTCACCACAGAAGCTTTGTCATTCTTTCTGGGCCAGGAACCTTGCCCCAAGAAGTGGGAGAGAGCGTGCTTTCTCCTCACCTGGTGCCCTGACTGGTGGCCAGGTGCTTCATTTGAGATGAGCAATGCTGGCTTAACCTCCCTCACATGCAGCCTTTCTATGTCCAGAAACAAGTACTGTAATCACTACACTGATGGAGAAAAGCAGCTCCCACCACCAGGTTGTTACGGGTATGGATTACACACCCCAGGTTTGCCTAGTTTCTGCCTTTGGCAGGTCTAAAACAGGGGGTAGGTGCCTTTTTTCCCCAGCCTTGTCCAGAGCCATAAGTAGATCAAAATCTACAGATCAAAATTCCCCCTTTTTTAGGTGCCTGAATCATGATATCCTGATTTTTGGTTCTGAGTCTTAAGCAATATACAGTAAGGAATTCAAGACGAGGTTGTGTCTGAAGCTGCTAACAGACATATTACTGTAGTAAGGTTCAGTAGCTTACTGGGAAATAAAGTACAGAAAGGTGACTGAAATTTGGACTTCAGAACATCTGGGTTTTGGTCACATTAAGAGGGTTAGCCAAGAAAGCTTTTGAGGGAGGAGTACAGGAATAAAAATCCTTAAAGATGCCATGAATTCCACTTAAGAACAATAGTCTGGCGGGCATGTATGTTGCTAACAAAAGTAATACTGGGCAAGCAAACAGGAAACCAGTACAACTGAATGGCAGGGCTGGAGAGTTTTTTGAGTCAAATGGGAGTCCTTCCAAATTTGAAAATCTAACTTTATCTTTCCAATACATTGGTTTATTAATCACCATAAAGACTAGATGAAAGGGAAATTAAATATGGTGGACTGTAAACAGCTAAAGGCATAAAATAAGAATGCTTCAGGCTTGTCAGTCAGAAGAGTAAGAATAATTAATTGGGAGTTCAGAAACAGGTTCACTGAAGATTAAAGGCAGAAATTAAAGAAGATAAAGGCATTGCTGAGAATCTAAATTATTTCTTTGCATCACTCTTCAGCACAGAGAATATCAGCAATACCTACTGGGACTTGATCTTTTCTGGTAATCAAGATGTGTCAGAAGAAGAGCTGGAACAAATCGATAATTTAAAAAGCAGCAAATCATCAGATCCAGATGGTACATCGGAAAGTTCTGAAGGAGCTTAGTATGAAATAGCTGATCTGCAGCAAAGATATGCCTTCCCTAATCAAAAACAGCTATTTCATTGGAGAAGCAGAGGGTAAAAATTATACCCAAAGTTAAAAACGGGAGTGAGATAATTTGAGGGAGCACATGCTCCCTTTACCCAAACATACATTTCTGTTTTATAAACGGGTTGAGAACAGAATGTAAAGTAGGAAAACTACCAACCAGCCAAACAAAAAAGGGATGACATTGTCATGATAGGATCTAAAAAGCAAGGTTTCTGCAAACAAAAGTCAAGCCTCATCGGTAATCTGTTGTAACTCCAATGGGGCTAGTCTTGTCACAGACAAAGAAGCAGCAACCGCTGTAATTCAGATAAATCTCAGAGGACCTTTGGCCTATGCCGGATACTGTGAATCAAAGAGAGGGGAGCTTGCTGCTTATCTCTTGGCTGATGTGACCATGCCAGGCTGCATGTCCAAAAAGCCCTGACCATCCTTGGCATCTCAATGCTGCATCAGTCTCATGACTTGTTCCTGCTCTGTGGTGGTGCTATCCCACCTATGTGACACCAAGCCCTGCTTTCAGCCACCCTAGGAGGTGAGTAACCGAGAAAGGAGATGAGTGAGCTGTTTCCCGCCTCTGAGAGAGGTTAGCCACAGGTTGCTTCTGTGTGTCTGTTATGTTTATGAGTCTGAAAAGGTGAATATTGTTGAGAAAGCTGACACACTGCTTTTAAAGTCCTACAGAGGATGCTGGAATTCACCCTTAACAATGTGGTTTTTCTATCTTCATTTTATGTGAATTAGGATTATTTATGGCCTTCTCATTGTGTACTTTGTCAGCAAAGGCTGACAAGCAGCCTATGTTACCTGGGAAAAAAGAATCTCAGCAGGATTCTGTGGAACAGCCCTAAAAAAAAAAACCAAAAACCAAACACAAAGCAAAACAAAAAACAACCAAACAATGAACTTTAACAAACATTTAATTCCCAGAACCTTTATTAATAAAAACCAGCAGTTTTAATCAACTTCACTCAGTAGTTCTTTGCTCTTTTAAACACATAACAGAATTACCACCTTGTTTCCACTTCTCCTTTATCTGTTGGTTTTCCCTGTCCGTCCTCCTCCTCCATTTCTTCTGATCTCTGCTTCCATGTATTCTTCCTCATTTCCTGGGATCTCCCCATCCTTGCCTTCCTCTCTCAGGTGTGTGATGCTGCTGTTCATCTTCCTCTATACCTGCTCCAGCCTCCTGACAGCATCGTCAACTCAGAGTTGTACTGACTCTGGTGCCCAGCCAGAGTCAATTATGCCAGCAAAGCTAATTAGAAGGCATAGGATGCTATGCCTCACTCCTGAGATCTGTATATCTCAACATCACAGTGTGTTCTGATTTATAGTAACGTTAACTGATACAAACTAAACAAACCAAAACAAAACGAACAAACAAAACAAACAAACAAAAAACAAAACAAACAAACAAAAAAAAAAACCAAAAAAAAGAAGAAAAATTTAAAGGCTTCTGAAATAACCCTGCTCTCTTTCTCTCTGCTTTGTACAATTATTTTCATATCGATAAGTTCCAGTATACAGCACGCCTAGTATTTCATTGGGTATTTGGTAGCAACAGCATCAGCCACAAGAGGTCTGGAGAAGTGCTGTATTTATGGGTGATAAACTAGATTGGAGATTTTTGAAAGACTGTGTTTCACCTTTTTCTTTAAATTTTCTATGCAGTCACAGAAGGGAAGAAAGCATAGTGCAGAAGTGCCCCAGACACTTTTAAAGTAGCTAATTTAGATGCAAAATCGGTTTAGCCGTGGCAGCATGGAGCAGAGAAGCTTGGCTGATTCACTCAACTCCCCAGCAGTCCCAAGGGTCATGCTGCTCAGCTTTTTCAGTGCTCTTTTCTACATGAAATGACACCCCTCTCTAACATCATGGGATGCTGTGGCTCATGTCTTTGCACAGTAATTCAGCTTGTTGATGTGACACTTTGATGATATGCAGGCTTGTGGGGTTTTCCAAATCCAAGAGTCACGGTAGAGTTGAAATGCTAACACTTCAAGGTCATTAGGTCCCAAATATCCTTCCTTTCCATTTATGAAAACACCCATAACTGTCAAAGCCTACAAAACAGTTGAACCTTTTGCACATCAATGCCGTTATCAAATGTTTCCTTAAAACTGGTTTCCTTGCCTGAGTCTCAGACCAACATGCAGTGATCTTTTTACTTCTACACCAGCAGAACAGCAGACAGTGCTGACATCTCTTCCCATGCTCAAAACTGCTTTGGGCTGGATAACACAGTAAGATGTTGGTGATGGTTGCCTAGAGCAATTCTCAAAACCACTTTATTAATCATTAAAACAAAGAAGAATGTCTTCAGTAGCAGGACTGTGGAGTAGGAAATGGAGATTATGGACACAGTCTTGGGGAAGAGCTTTGTGCTAATTATCAATAGGATCTTGTGAGCTCTTCTAAGATGTCCAAGTTGTGAATGTTTGGCTGGGCTCAAGCTAGCAGAAAAATGAGGATATGTTTCTGACCATCCTGCCAGAATAAGGTAAATTGTAACTATGCAGCTTGTGATTTTTTTTTCCTTTGTTTTTTTTCTCCCCCCTTC
>JAVSBS010010596.1:0-20823 GCA_033124195.1 Coracias cyanogaster
GACACCATTCACCACCACTCTCTGGGCCTAACCACCCAGCCAGTTTTTTATCCAGCAAAGTGTACACCCATCCAAGCTGTGAGCAGCCCATTTCTCCAGGGGAATGCTGTGGGAAGTGGTATCAAAGGTGTTACTAAAGCCTAGGCAGACAACATCCACAGCCTTTCCCTCCTCCACTAAGTGGGTCCCCTTTGTCATAGGAGGAGATCAGGTTTGTCAAGCAGGACCTGCCTTTCATGAACCCATGCTGGTCGGGCCCGATCACCTGCTTGTCCTGTATGTGCCTCATGATGTCACTCAAGGTGATCTGCTCCATAACCTTCCCTGGCACTGAGGTCAGACTGACAGGCCTGTAGTTCCCTGGATCCTCCTTCCAGCCCTTCTTGTAGATGAATGTCACATTTTCTAACCTCCTGTCAGTTGGAGCATCCACCTCTTTGCCTCTTTTTTCCTATTTTATTTCTTCCTGCAGAGCATGGGGACACCTCTTTTTGCTTGGCCCTGCATGCCAGTCCTGGGTCAGGGCAGGTTGCCTTCCTGCCACCTTCCAGGCTCAAGTCCAGGTAGGGGGAGGTGCTTCTCCTTGAGCTCCAAAACCTGGGAAAACAGGGCTGTGGTGTCTGCTTTTGAGCACAAGATCAACCCCCCATGCCTGCTCCCGGCTGTGGGTGAGCCAGCAAGCAACACCCACAATGCAGCCTAGGTGGCAAAGCGGAAGGGACCTGGGGCTGGTGTTAGTCCCTTTTCTCCTGGAGCTAAAATAGACGCTCCAGATGGAGAGATGGAGCAGGGAACAACAACGATTGAAGTTTTATGGAGGTTTTTTTATTATTATTTCTTTTTTTTTTTGCAATCAGAGGCTGGGGATGGGCCTTTGATTACTAGAGGCCTCCACTTGCTTCAGCTGCTTCCTTAGCTGCGGGGTCGGAGCCGACTCATTATCATCCTCGCTAGGGTCCTGTTGATATGAGGATAATTGCTTTTTGCTCAAAAGACATTATATCACCGCGGAAGAGGCAAAGGGGTGTGAATAACATCTTCTCTGGGAAAGCCAGGAACCCAGCAGAAGAATTGAAAAGGAAATATGGTCCTCGGGAGGTAGGAGGAGAATGGGGCTGGCTGCAGGGGTCTGCTCTGGTCCCACTGGGCAGCCCCTGCCCTCCAAGTGGAGGGAGCTGGGATGGGAACAGCATGATGTACTGGGGCAGGTTGAGGTGACCTGAAGAAGTAGCTGGGGGCTGACCCTTGTGGGTGGCCAGCCACTTTGATTGTTGTTGGATTTTTTTTTCACCTGATACCTGTATCTTTGTATTTCCAAACTCCCGGGGAATAAGATGGACATGTAGGGACAGAGCCGGAGTGGGATATTCTCAAGAGTGCTCCACAAAGCATCATCTGTGCTTTTCGTTTGAAACAAATGTGTTTAGAAAACCAAAATTTGGCTTTTCAAGATCACCATTGTATTGCCAGAAGTATTTCCTGCAATGTTTTCCACTAGTTCAGGGCATTTCATGTAGCGTACCTGTGGTACCTGCAAGGTTGCTCCGTAGGTGGTGTTTGCCTGTGGTGCATAGCAACTTGGAGATGCCTTCACCACGTGCTCCATTCCTGCACTTCTGGTGTAGTTATTTTTAAAGCAGTGATGCTCGGTTTCTGCATCCTTTATTGAATGCTGGAGATTACAGGCATGATCTTACTGTGGGTGAGCCCAAGATGTGGAGGGCTGCTCCTCAGCCCATGGGTTTGGCTGAAGCTGTACAGAAGCTTCATGCAAGTGGTGAACCCCCTGGAGATGTGTGGCCTTTGCTGTCCGTGCTTTGCCCCTTGAGATGAAATTGCTGGTGGGGGTCTAAGTTGTTTGAGCCCATCAGGCTCTTGACAGAGGCACTGTGAGGTTGGCCACATATTGTGATGTCCTTGGGATCAGCTGTGAAGCTATAAAGCATAATTTCTGGTTTAATAAAATATAGGAGGATCCGCTCTATGCTACATTTGCTGGGGAGGGACGTGCGGCTCCTTGAGGTGTGTGGATCACACCAGGTGGCTTTACTCTTGCTCAGTGAAATGGAGAAAAGCATCAGCTGTGCAGGAAGTAAAAGCACCGGTGCCTTTTTCTTTGGATCCATCTTGGGTAGGGTCTTCCTGAACTGTGGCCGTTGGCTGGCAATGCACCCCCTGACCCATGGATTCCAAAGCTGACCTTGTGGAGGAGAGAACGTGGATGCAGGCTGCTGGGAACTGTAAGGTCAGGAGCTAACTGTGTTCGGTATCTTTCTAAAAATCAGCTTTTATTCTCCCTCCTTGTGCCGTGTGTGGGTTATTACTGAAATGGCTGGCATCACTGCGCGCACGCAGGAGTCTGCTGTGTTGAAAGGCTTGCTCGAAAGCCTGCGGAAGGCTGTAAAAAGGTGCTCATTAACTTCAATGGGCTTTGGCCAAGGCCGGAGAAAATGGGCTGCTTTGAGAAGGATGCTGTTTAGAGCACTCCTTGGCTCTGCCTTTATATGCCAGTGCTGGGCTTCACTTGCTGGGGCTGACTTGGGGTGGGGGAACCCCTCCTTTCGCATGGTCTGGTCCTTGTGAGAAAATGGTCCGGCCACCTCTGACCAGTGGGACCCACTCAGCAGCATCCCTGGGGCTTCCAGCTGGGAGCTTGGGGAGCGATGGGTGGGTGCCTGTGTTACCCCATGCCCCAGTTACCCCTGGGTTTTCTCACCCTGTGACAGGCACGGACCCCACCAGACTGGCTTGTGACTCAGTCGCTCCCAAGTGTGATCTCTTGAGTCACCAGCCCAGCAGATTTTTGGAGGTGGTTTGCCGCAAGGCACGCTTTTATTTCTTTCTTTAAAGCTTTGCGATGTTCAGGGGAAACTGGGATGTCTTTGAAATGTTTAAAGTATTCCTAATAGGTTACCTTGAAAGCTTTCTTCAGTCTTGAATGAATCAAAGTGCAAATGTTTATAATGCAACACCCACACAGGCTGGGAGAGGAATTTTATTAAGGCAGGAGAGTCAGAAAACAATAATAATAAAACATGTTTTATGAAGTTGGCGAGAAACTTATAAACTAGGTGAAGTTTTACAGCATATGAATTTGATACAAGTTGTAAATTTGAATTCCCAGGCTGGTCCTCAGGTCTTGCTCTTTATTACCTGAAATAACATTCTCCACTTTTAATAGCTGGCTGCAGCAGAGTGAACGCGGTTTTCTCTTTCTAAATGATCTGCCGTGCGTGTCTTATAATCAAACTTTCACCTATCCTGAAGACCTCAGCCCTTTCCTTGAGCAATGCAGCGGCTGTTGCTAATTAGCAAATTACTGCTATTTGCTTTGCCGTGGCAGGGGGGACCTTGGAAATCTTTGCATACATCCCCTGCTCTGGGTTAGTTAGATTCTTCTTTTTTTTTTCCAGCAGAAATCACCTTACTGTCTGATAAGATAATAAGTTTTGTTAATACATCAGCAAAAACAGACTGAAAGGTGCTCTTGATAAATCGATGTATTGCATTAATAACCCGCTGCACGTCCCCACTCATGGCACTGCTGGGAGGGATGTGGGCGCTTGCTGAGGCATCGTTGTGAGGTGACCGATGGCTTTTTGAGGCATTCAGAGCTCTGTTGCACTTTTCCCAGCAAGGAGTTTTCCTTGTGCAATCCAGGGACAGGTAATAGACCACTCACCAAGCTGGCTTTGGTGTCCCCCTCTGTGGTGGTTGTCATCCCAGAGGTGGCTTCCTGAGGGTCGCATTTAATGACGTCTTGACTGCCCACCATGCCTCTGGCTCTTTGCTGCTTGCTTGTCAGCAGCTGTATGGGAGGAAAGCATATAGAAATGGTTTGTCAGACTCCTGTTGTGTGTATGCATGTGCTGGTAGGTTATTCCTCTTCAAAAAAATGATTACTTAAGTAAAGTGTTCTAGCTAATAGCCAGATTATTCTCCTTAAAATGGGAAAATAATCAGGGATGTTTTTTTTCAATAGGCTTCCCACCCTTGGATCTATTGGGATTAACATACGTCAGTGTGTAAATATTTAGTTTCCAAGGACTTTTTTTTTTTTTTTTTTGCCTTTCCCCTTCCGTGAGGAAAGCGATTGAAATGAGGCAGCAGCTATGTTTGGACACTTTCCCCAGCAGCCAAAGTATAATTGAAATTAAAGGTGACCTACAAAGGAAAATGAAACTGAACTTCTGCTCATGAGACACATCAAGCTGGCTTTCAAAATGAGGGTTTTCTCATTTTTGAATTTGAAGAGAAGAGGTTTTGGCTCTGGGATGCTCTGAGTGATGGAGAGTGAGTGCAACCCTGAGTCAGTAAGAGCTGTGGTTGAGGACAGGGTGGTGGGCTGAGAGCAGGGCTTTGAGCAGCTGGCTTGGGGGCTGCTTTTGTTAATGCCCTTTAATGTTTTCTGCTGAACTAATATTTTGGAGAGGTAAAAAATTCCCATTCTGTAAAAAATCTTGACCTTTCCAAAGCACCTTCATTCAGCATTGGGGTGAAAAAAGCACCTTTCTGAGGAAACCTCTGCAATAAGCCTCCTTGCTGTCCCCTGCTCACCTGGGATGATGCTTGTGCATCATCCCCTCCTGGGGAGGAAGAAACCCTCCCAGGGTTTGCTTCTCTGAGGTGGAGGGGGCTGCAGAGAGTTTGTGCCCAAGACACTATCCCCAAAACCATCTAAAAGGGGGGGGCAGCTGGGGGACCACATGTGAGGCGGACGCGCGCTTGTCTTCTCCTGGACTGCATCAAGGAGATCCTTCATTTGGAGTAAGGCAGGGTGGGCTTGGCTGGAACTTCTGCCTCTAGCTGCCTGCCAGCTTGTGGGGGATTTTTTGAGCTTGTTTCTGGAGGTCTCTCTTTCACATCCAAACAGTTTAGACTTTTTTGCATTAAGGCACTTTGATGTTTGGATTCAAAACGATGTCTTGTTTTGAAACTTGTTGCAGTGTTTGCTGTGTGTTTTTAAAACTGGGAAGACAAGCAAAAAGAAGCTGAAATCAGAAGCAAAATACATTTATGCAAAAATGTTTTTAGCTGAGCAGTCTCGTGGAGTTACAAATGAAAGGAATGGTTGAAATCAGTAATTCACTTAACTTTCCTAGAGGTCTGCATCCCTCGAGACCCCCAGAGCCATTCCTACAGCCGACTAATACCCTTGGCCAGGCCAGGGGAGTCCAGATTTTGCATTCCCCATCCATCTAACGAATAAATCCCAAGCCCTAGTGAGGCATCAGAAAACCACCGGAAGAAAACCTGACTCAAAAGAAAACCTGCCTCAAAAGAAAACCTGCATCGCCCCAAGCTTTGGAGGTCACAAGCTGTCATCATTGTGCCATGTGGCTTTGACCCCCATCCTGCTACTCGGATTACTTCTGGGTTGTCTGAGCTTAAAATGCCCGTGCCCCCATCATTTCTCTTCCTAACGGGGCTTATTTATTGCAGGCATTAACTCAGGGCTGCCTTTCGGGTGCCTCCGTCTTTCCTTCAAGGGTTGTGTTTGTGCTGTTCAGCTGTAATTGGCAACTTTTAGGCTTTTTATTTGCTTGCCTGCATGCTGGAAACCCTTCAGAGGTTGTTTAGGAGGCAAGGGGAGCCTGTAGATTTAGACATTTTTTTTTGTTATTATTATTATATATTATTATAATTAAAACATATTTTTAGCAGCTGAAATTTGAGCCCGTCTGGGTATTTATACAGCAAGATGTTTTGGATGAGGAATAGGCCAAGATAGTCACGTGGTTGGGGCCAACGTGAAACAAAAGAATCCATTTATTATCCAGGCAGGAAATTTGTTCTTCGGGATGTTGTAGCTGCAGACATAATGATTTCATTTCCTTCGGTTCACCCAGATTAATGGCTTGTTCTCTTCTGTTTGTGTGCCTGTGTTATTTCTGCAGCGCGGCTTCCCCCCTGCTCTGTGCCGGCGTGCGTGAACACGTGTGCAAGTGCCTTGGGCAAGGCGGGGGGCACGGGGGGTCTCCGGGCTGGGCTGCAGCAGACTGCTTGGATTTTGGGGATGGGCTGATGGGAGAGTTGAGCAAAGCCTCTGGGACCACCTGGGGTGTCCCTCCTGGCAGTGGTGGATGTCTCACATGCATCCCTGGAGGCTTTCTCCTCCCCTGTCTCTGGGGGTCTCCTCCTCCAGCCGTGGTCAGGGGGGCAGCAAGGTGTGTTTTCCTATGAAGTTGTGATGCGATGAGGGAGATGGAGAGATTGAGAGACAAACACTAGCGTTGGCCTCATGGAAGGCATGAGAGCAGCACGCCTTCTCCATGACCACGGTCAAGAGTATACATAGATGTTGTGTACTCGGTGGGAAACCCGAACCTTTGCACTTCCCCCCCAAATACTGCCTTGGGAAAGAGCTCCTTTGCCTACAAAGCCATGCTGATGCTCAGGGATGCAGGTGTCAGCCACATCTCCTCCTTGCCGGCTGGGTTGGCCTTTAATACCAAGCAGGTCCCAGCCCCTTATGGGACTGCTGGCCATCTGGAAGCTGGCGGCACTTACACTCCCTCCTCGATAAAAACAAAACAGATCCATCTTTGTGGACACTACAAGATCAGCAGCGGCCTAATTGCTCCCTTTCTAGCTTTCTCAGTGTTTGGCTTTCAAAAGTGATGTGACAGCAAACAATGCCTTTGTGTCGCTATTGCCTGAATGGTCCTTGCGGGGTTTCTGCACAGTGTTTTTAATTTACTGTGTGCAGTGCGACCGTGATCTTCTGTTCTGGAGTAATCTGGAGTAATCTCGTGGGGTTGGAAGCACCCATGTGTGATGAGGAGTTGAATGTGGCACTGCTTAGGATCTGTGCCTGAGAAGGTTTGGTGACCTTCTTGCTGCCCCTGTGCCTGGCTCTTCCTCCTCCCCTCCTTTAGGTGTTTCTGCTTTAGATCTGGGGAGGAGAGTTTCTGTCATCTCTTCTGGAGATGTCCCTGCAGGGACAAACCTCGCTGAAGGAAGACTCTCTTGGCCATCAAGGTGTATCTGCCATCGTTCCTGTCATTCTTCCATCTTCTGGGTATTTGTTTGCAATCATCCCATCTCGGCACAGGTGTTGCACTTTCTTGCTTTTGTGCATGGGGCTGAAGATGAGAGCCTGCCACCTGAAAGCTGTGGACAAGAGGGATGGGGAGCTCATGATAGCCTGTTGAGCTGTGAGTGCTTTCTCCCCACTTGCCTGCCCTCCAAAATAGCTCCTGGTGGTGACGGAGTTTGTGAAGATGTGACAGGTCAGTTGCGCAGAAGGTGGTGAACAGTAATGAGAGCTGGAGTGCAACGTACACTTAAAGTGATTTATTTCAGTAAGGAAACCACAGTCAGGGAGGATGGGTTAGTGTCATCAGGAGAAGAGATGGGTATGGAGAGGAGCTTACCGGGAAGTTTATTATCAACTAGTGCCACTTCAAAAATGAGCAGAGCTGGCATTGCGTGAAACGGAGCTGTGCCGGTCACACCGGGACCATACCTCACCCGCAGTGGATCACAGGAACCTCCCGAGGGTCCACTGGTGACCAGGCTGGTAGGCTGCTGGAGGTGGCTCTGGTGGGCTTCTCCTTGCTTACCTTCCTACAACCCCATGCCCAAGTTTTTGGTGAGGTGTTGCCGAGTGTGTTAAGTCAGCTCCACCCGTGCACTCGGGAAGGAGACTGTCCTTATGAGGAGGGGAAAAATAATCCCCAGAACGGGCCTTGGCACAGCTCCCAGTGCACAGATGGCTGTCCTCATGCTAGAGCCTTTTCCCAGCTTGCACTCGCGCAGGCGCCGGGGCTGGAGGCAGGGGTGTGCTGGGCAGGCCGGCTGCCAAGCAACACCTCCTGCCAACATCCTCCTCTTCCTCCTCCTCCTCTTCCTCCCAGGGACGGTGGGAGCTGTGGTCGATCAGCGGCTCAGCCAGCCACCGCAGCTTGCGGGAAAAGCTCGACGTGAGCACAGTCCTGAGCAAAACGTTGTGGTTTAAGGTCAACTTAGAGCAGCTCTTGTGTTACTTCTCCCAGAATACGGATCCCAGGACACCTGGCACAAAGGGATGTGGTGGGTTGGAAGACCTGGTGCTGCCTTTGGGCAGGAGCCAGGGCAGGCAGGCAGCAGTTCGCCAAAAGCTTGCAAAGAGGGCTCCCAAAGCCCCTGCTGCACACCCCCGTGAAGGGCATCGTCCAAAGGAGCGATTGCCAGCACTGCGAGACAGGGAGGAGCAGTCACTGGTACCAACTGGCATATTCAGGCGAGGGTTTAACGCAGCCCCACCGGCCCCTCAGGTCTGGTATGGCACCTTGCGTGAATGGGCGTTTAGAAATCTTGGCAAACGCATTTTGTTATTTACTCCACAGACCAGCTGTTATGTGCATATGTACTTAAAGATGGCTGAGATTGATAGTAAAATTTTCAGGAGAGGATGCAGGATAGTTGCAGATCTTGGCCATTGGCTGTTTTGAGCAAATCTGAAAGTGGAAGAAGAAAAGAAGAAAAAGATAAGTTCTGGGTAAAGCTGGGAGAGCCAAGGGATGGGTTTGCAGGGCATTTTGGGAAGTGGCATTTGGACAAGGGGCCAGAGGGAAAAAAACCCAGTGGGGTCTGCTCACAGGGTGCTTTGCCCTTTGCGAGGGACCTGTTGGCTTTGCCACATCCCCTTTCCCACGTATGCAGCCTTATGGTGGGGAGGGCTGGGCAGGCAATGAGGCTCTCCGCCAAGGCATCCCCAGGGGACGCAGGCAGAGCCTTCCCCTGTCCTGGCTGTGTCCCGATGGAGGCTTCCCGGTGCCGCCGGCAGCCCCATGCGCTGCTGCAGCGGCACAGATTTATTTCCCTTTGCCTCTCGCGCTCTTTGCCTCATTCGCACTCGCAAGCTGACTCCATATGGTGCAAAAACCAGAGAGATGATGCTCGGCACAGCGGCCGGCGCCGAGAGGAGAGGTGGTGCGGGGAGCCGCTTGCCGACGAGCTTTTGCAGTTTCTTCCTTTGAGGTTCAATATTTCCACCTCCTCCCTCAACGGCTGTGCTCTGGCAGCCAGGGCTGAGCTCTCACCTCCGGCAGCAGCCAGAGCATTTCGGCTCTTGCTCCCCTGCCTTCCCTCCTCTGCCTCCCCGGCACCTCCAGTGCACTAGTGGAGGATCTTCAGGATGTGTCTTTGGACCAGCAATGCTGTTGCTGTTGCTCCGTTTTCATTAACACCTGAAAAATAACGGGCCAGCCTTCCTGAATGCTTTTAGTACATGTCAGATGCTGCATTAAAAAATACAGGATCAATCTGGCTGCGGTTCTGCTGTTCCAGAGACGTGCCAGTGAGCTTGCCTCGCGCTCGCTCTGCGCTCGCTTGTCCAGAGCTGGGATTTTATTTTGCGAGCCTCTACCTTTGGTGGGGGATTCAGTTTCTGGTTCGACCGAGCAGTCTGGCTTTAGCTGCTGGCAGCTGCGTGAAAAGAGAGGCTTTTCTCCCAAAATGTGGTGTCTAGGGGAAACACCAAGAACTTGGCTGTGTTGAGAGGAGGTGCGCATGGGCAAAGCGATGCTGCTCGCTAAGCTCGAGTCCCCTGACAGTGCTTGCTCGCCGTCTGAGCAGTCTGTCATGTTTGTAGCTCATGCAGAATCCCTTTGACATTTTAAAATAAGATCTAGTAAATAGGAGCTGGACGATGCCAGGTGCATCTCTTGTTGTGAGAGCTCTTTGACAGCACGGCTGGCATTTCAGATTTAGGGCTCTAGGAGATGCATGTTTTTGTAGTGAGTGCGAAGCTTTTCTGGAGAACGTGTCCGAGACAGAGATTCATCCTGAATCTCTAAAGAAGTGATGACGTGTAGGGAAATGCAGGATAAGTGTTTTGATTCTTAGAGCTTTCCTCATAGGCAGGGCTATCCTGGAGTGAGGCAAAATAAATCCAGTGGGGAAGGAGAGCCACAGGGAAAGGGAGGGACAGGACTGGTACATTAGTTCACCAAAACTTAATGTACCTACTCCAGCGTTGTCTCTGTACTGGCAGACTTGAAGGTTGGCTTTGTAGCCAAGCATGGTGCAGCTGTAAGATGTGTGAGCACACTGCTGGGGAGATCCCCCTGTGATCCCACAGGCCAATGTCCTGTCCATCCAGCCGTGAAGGCTGCACGTCCTTTTAATTTATCCCAGCTCGTGTAATTGCAGATGCTGTTGATGTTTATGGCTGTTCGGTCTTCAGTCAACTAATTCTGTATTTATAGACTATAATTTGCAAGGGAATCCCAGCTGATAAGGAGACCGGTTCCGCTGAACTTGTTAGGCTTCCATGGCCCTTGTCTATGAAATCTCAAATGCTACTCTTTTTTTTTCTTCTCTCCTCCCTTCTATTTTTGTGGTTCCTTACTTTCTCATAGTATGACAAAGATCAAGCCTTCTCTTCCCGAGAGAAGAGCTCCTGGTAGAATGTCCCTCTCTTGGGTGAGCTCACTTGCTTCCATTCAGCCTGGCTGGAGCATGCCATGTGCAGCCCATGCTGGTTACATGGCTGTTGACCAAGTAAGCTGCAGAAAAGTAGCTGAAAATATGAAATTGTTGACATCGCTATCCGATGTTTGGTTTATCCTTGCTATCCCTTAAGGTCCTGTGTTCTCCCTGGGATGTATGATGGGTTGGGGTACTGGATTCTCACTTACTTGGATGGTGAGATGCTTTTCCAAGCCAGCTGGTCTCCAACCAAGAAAACCAGTGATGTGAGGCTGCTGTGTCCAGCTCATGCCGAAGCCATCCAACTGTGTGACAAGGAATAGAGTGTCTTCAGGCACCTGAGCTTCAGCCTTCATCTGCTTTAGTGTGTGCTTCTGGGTGGTGATAGCATGGATGGTGATGAGCAATCCTTCATTCAGGCCAGACCTCACACCACTTAGCTGGACCTCAGGTTTGGAGAATGCTACTTCTTCTGGGCAGCCTTGCAAGCTTTTTGGAGGTCAGGGTTTCTGGGAAAGCCTCTGCCCACCCCGGGTAGCTGAGTTCCTGTTCCACACTTTCTGGAGGATGAAATGAGTAACTGCCAAGCTTGACATATGGTGATTTTCAGGGCAGGCTGTGACATTCAGAGATGTTTGCTGGCAACCCAGCCTCAAGAAAGCAAAAATAAGGATTTAAATGCATAGTGACATTGTTCTGGAAAACAATCTCCTGAAAGACAGCCTTGTCATCTTGCAGCTCTGGATCGCCCCTCTGGTGTTGAAGAAGTTGGGCTCTGGGATGATGGGGTCTGTCTTGGTGGGCCAGAGCATTCATAAACGTGCTCTCTGAGCCCTTAGTGCTGCTTGACTTTGAGTTTCCAAATGCACCTGCACCCATCTGTAAGTACTTGCGTATGTAGAATGATTGATGCATATAGTAGGTGTGGATTTTGTATATACGTGACCTGTGTTCAATTATAAAAAGTATGATATCGGCAACTGACTTTGTCACTATGGGAGCAGGTGAGGTCCTTAGACTTGGAAAATATTGAGTTGCCCATAACATGCCATCCTGAGGTTTTCCCATTTCCTCCAATGTCTGGTTTGAGCTCGGTGGATTAAAACTTGTTCCCAAATTTTCTAAAATAGGTTTACAATTTGGAAAACAAGATGTATTGAAAGCCCTCTCTTTTCTCTCTTATCTTTATATTTGATTTGTTCCACTTTGTTGTTTTTTTTTTCCCTGGGATGCATGCTTTTTTTGGTAATTCTCTGTGGTTTCCTTCCCTCCCTCTTATCTCTCCCTCTGCAGTTCTCTCTCCTTTCCTCTCTATTCCTCTCCCTCTCTCTCCCTCCCCTGTAATTTATTTGCAGGCAGGTTGTCTCTTTGATTTACTGTATCTCTCCTCAGTAGGATTATGATAAATGGATTGTATGGCTCCGACTGAGCTCATCCAACAACACGTACCCATGCTGGGTCAAGCCCCTTCCAAGCATGAAAACAGAGAGGAGATGCTGGGGCTGGGTCTCCTCTGCATGGTCTGCGGGGAGAAGTGAGTGTTAGTAGATGGGACTTGGTCCTTATGGTCCAAACATTACATCACCTCCTGAACTTTTTTAGCCTGTATTGGGTGTGGGGCTTGGCAGAGGGGTTTTTGTCTGTGCTTTTCTCTTGCATAATACACTGGGTTTTCCACGTGTGTGTATGCACGTACGCCTGCAAAAATTTAAGCAGGTATTTTATTGGGCACTTTCAGACACATCAGCCAGCATATTTCAATTTACTGTATCCTGATATGGATAGTGTTTGCTGCTTGTAATTAGAGTGTTTCATCCTGCAGTCGCAGCAGGCAGCGGTTTATTGATAAAGTTGTTATATAGTTGCTGAGCAAACACCCCCAAATCTGAGCTTCATTAAGTTATCGCCTGCCCTGCTGCGATGCATCTTCATTGCGCGCTGAAATCCATGCCATTGACGGGAGATCCCGGAGGAGGTCCGGGGTTGTGCTGTGCGGCCGCAGCTTAATGCATCCCGTCACAAATTGACACAGCATGCTCATCCTCAGCTGATACGTATAAATTCTTTCCCTTCCCAACCAAAAGCAGGGGGTTTTTGGCCACCACGGATCTCACGCTGGCTGGTGGCTGTGGACAGTGGTGTCGCAGCTGAGATGTCTTTGCAGAGCAGGCACGGCTGCTCCTCTCCCCTGAGAGGTTCATACAGACTCCAAACCATCAGCAGTATCCTTTCAAATACAGGCAGAAAATGTTTCACGTTGACTTGTTTTGTTGTTTAGTGCATCCTTTCTCAACTGGGTTTGTTATTTGGTGGGTAATCCTTCATAACGAACCCGCGGGAGATTGATGGGGAGAGCTCGTTAGGCACTTCTAGAGCAGTTTCACCGTCATTCTGTAGCAGCAAAATGCACCATTAAAGGCAGAGAGCCATGGGAATGATGGGACGTAATTAGTTGTTGCTGTAATATTTTTGATTGAAAGTGTATAGATACCGTAAGCAGCTTTTCGGAAGCTGGAGCTCTCAGGAAACTGTTAAGAAGAGCAGCGCTTATCAAAGGAGAGGCTGATCCTGCTCTTACCCTGCCCGCCTCTCCAGTGCTGTAATTAAACCGTCTGGGAGATGTCACGTCGTTCACAGCCGCCGGCTCCTTAGTGACACGAGGAGTGAGCAGTGGTGCTTCCTCCTTGTTAGGAGCAGGAACCAGATGGGGAGTCCTCCTGCAGAAGAGACTTTTTGGGTGGGATGTGTGTCCAGCAGCTTGCCACCTCTCTCCCTGTGGCAAAGCCTAATGGATCTTGTTCCTGCTTTTCCCCAGCTTAGTCTCTGAAGTTTAGGATATATTGAAACCTTGCATGTGCAAACCTGGACCATGTCTGTGGGATGCTGTGGTCAGAAGCATGGTCATGGAGACAACTTGGAATTACTCAGGCAATCTCCTGGTGTGTGCTTGAACCCCTTCATCCGTGGGCAGTAGTGAGAATTCAATTCAAATTGTTCTCCCGGCACCTGTGGGACTTTCTTTCCATTGACATTGAGAGATGCGGTGAAAACCACCAGCGTATAGGTAGTAACAATCAAACCCATGGTACAGTCTGGGCTTGGCTTGAAATCACAATGACCATGGGAAGGCAGAGCTCATGGCATCATAGCAGTTAATGTTATTTAGCACTAGTCTTTGTAATAAAGTGTCTTGGCTCGGTTTCTGTATTGTTCCCTTTCTCTGGTAATGTCACCAAACTTGGACAGAAGCTTCCCAAGCTGTGCGTTTGCCTTGGGCTGATTTAACTGAAGCTCTCAGGAGAGAAAGAGGGGGTAGAAAGCAAGCTTGGCATTTATGAGCGTGAAATAGAGGGGAAAATACAGTGCTTTGCTTATGGAAAAAAATCATCTAGCTGTTGTTCTCCTTCAGTCATGCTATGGGACCAGGATTGCCCAGGAGATGTGCCCTGGGGCTGGACTGTACGCTGACCCCATCGGCGCTTGCTTAGGCTTGCTTCGTGCTTTGCAAGGGCGCATCGGGATGAGTCTCTGAAGATCCCACCCCTGGAGCATCCGCTGCCTTTCTGGACCCCAGACCAGAGCTCTGCACAGCCATGCACGTGCTGCCCCTCACTCGATGGCTGCCCTCTCGTCTCCCTGCTCCGTCTGAAGGTTCGGTTATCGACATGCACCTCTCTGTTCCCCACGCATCTCGGGGGCCTTATTTCCAGCAGCTGGCATCCTTTCCAAATCTCCCTCTACCCATCTGTTGTTATCAAGCCTCCTCTCTCCTTATTTTGCTTAATTTCTATCTTTTTCCTCTTGGTCGTCTTAGACGTGCCTGCATCTCTTTGCATATGCCCAAGCATTTGCTTTCGAGTGCCTTAGGCTGGTTCCTGCCGTTATCATCTTGCAGGAGTTGAGAGCTGCTGCTTCTTGCTTTGGGAGAGGGACCATGTTCCCAAGGCATCTATTGAGGAGTGCAGCACTTGTAGAAGTTTTTGTGACCTCCCTGAGCAGAAAATTTGTTGTTGTATCTCTTTCTTTGCAGATGGCAATATTAAAATGCAGTGAAGTTGGTTTGGCCTCCCTGCCTCCATCTTGCTCTGCCCGTGGCCAGACCCTGCTCCATGCCAGGGAGAAGTCTCACCTTCTCATGGTGGGAGTTGGCAGGAGCGCTCTGCTCTGGGGAGATATGAAATACAGGTTTCAAGGTGAGGGTTTCAGGAGATAAGTTCAGCTTCATTTCAGGCTGGTTCAGAAGGGTCTTCCTGGAAGAGGCTTAAATCCTGATGGAAAGGGTTGTTGGCAAGGCAGCATCAGCTAGTGTGAAATGAAGTCTCCCGTGCTGCTGTGCTCCGTGTCTGGCTGCTCTCACCCTAAATATCTTACTTTCTCCCAGCTGCTTGAATGACGCCTGCCTACCTTTTGCTCCTCTGAGATGCAGCTTATCCTGCTGCTGGTATCGGCTCTGGTCCCATCTCTCCCCGCTTTGCCTGGGATGGTGTGGGGAGCCTGGGATGGCAGCGAGTCCTCCCTGCCTGGATCGCGCGAGTGCCATCACAGATGGATGCGCTGCTCGGCGGCAAGGATGCTGGTGCATTCTAATTGCTGGCATCTTTACTCGTTACGAGTGTAATTGTGAGTAGACGTTTGTTTTTGTATTGATAATTAGGGACTGGAACAGATGGTGAAGGCTTAGTTTAAAGTAATGTGTCCATTAAAGAAAATCTACTGTATACAGCTGAAGATTCTTCACTCTAAGAGAGCCCAGCTCTCCACAGCAGAGCTCAGCTTACCCCTCACAAGGGCTTCAGCCACTACAGCCTGGTCAGCTGCCTTTGGTGGAGGCTCTGGTCCTGAAGACTTCTCCAAGCAAGTGTGTTGAGCTCCCTCCTGGGCAGAGCATTCCCTGGGCATCTGCTGTGCCCACCTGCAGGTGTGGAAGGAGTTGCTCGAGGAGCGGTACTTTGAGCAGGAGAGGGGAGGGCAGCGTCTTGCCTGCATTTGCCTGTTGGGCACTGAGCCTGTCTGCCCGCACGGTGGGGATGCGGGGACTGGCTGATGGAGGTGGAAAGGCAGCATGTGGTTCACCTGATGTGGCTAATGATGCTGTGCTAGATGTAGGAGGCATAGGAAGATGATGTACCCTTGTGCTGACACCCCTGGGGGGTGTGTTTAATTGATACCCAGTGCCAAATAAAGAGAACTGGTCCTCGCAGCAGGCTGAAGCAGGCGAGAGGAGTGTGGGAGGAGAGGTGTGAGGTGTCTGTGTGGCTTTTCCACTGATTAATGATGCTCAGACACTGGTCTGTAGTAATCCCCTTGTTAGCAGGCAGAGCAAAGGGATTTTACTGCCTGCCCCTCCTTTGCCTGCTCCCAAGTGATGTATGCCTGAGGGGCATGGTGATCCCTTTGTCACCCCACTGGTAGCAATATTGCAGCCCAGAGGTGGAGACATGAGCACTAGGAACCTCATCTTGTGCTCCCTTTCTCTTCCAGGGTGTGGGGCAAGAGGCACGGTCTTCTGCAAACCCCTCCCCTGTGGAAGGAGGGTGCTTGGCAGCCTTAGCCCCGATTGACCTGGCCATAAATGTCCCTGCGGGATTTCCCCAGGGTCATGGCATGGTTCATATGTCCCAGAAAATGAAGTAAAATCCAAATTTTCCTCCAAGAGGAAATAGCAGAGGTCAATGGGAAATTGCTCAGCCAAGTCTTTCTGGTGCCAGTAGCTCTGCAGTCATGGGGTTTGGGTGAGCTCAGCAGGAATTTGAGCTGAAAGGGATGGTTTAACCATTTGATTTTATTTAAAAAAAAAAAGTCCCAAGCAAAAAAGCCCACCAAATTATTTTGCCAGGTTACGGATCTTGTATATGGCAGTGTCCTTGGGAATTAGGGCAGGATCTGAGCAGGAGGTGGTCTGTAGAGGGTCAGGCTTTTAGCGGTGACTCTCAGCCCTCTTTTTCCTTTGGTTTGAAAATTGCTTTAGAAACATGGAGCTGGTGAAGTGCAAGTTGTATGTCTGCGGTGGAAGCTTTGTGAGCTGCAACGTCCCTGGCCACAGGCCACACAGTCCTAAGGGACTCCGGAAAGCTCCAAAGTGAAAGCTTCTCTGTGGTTGTTTTCAATTTATTCATTTATTTCTTTCTTTGTTTAGTTGCTTTGAAGTCTCCTGCTTCAGGAGCTGCTCCTGTGCCTTCCTGCTTTCTTTCCAAAATGTGGAGGCTTTAGGGAGGAGCAGAACAGGAGGGAAGGGGTGAGGTTTTTGGGAGGGTGCTGCGGGGAGGGAGCCTGGTGGATGTCAGAGCTGGTCCTCGCGTGCTACCATCCCGTGCCGTGGCTGTACTTTATCAAAACTACATTCCTCTGTCATCGCTTCACTGAAAAAAAAACAACAAAGCAACGCCTGGGGAAGGAAGCTGTAAGTGTGTGGAGCAGGAAGGGGGATGATGGAGTGAAAATCCTTTCTGAATAAACCCTTGCAAGAAGCGCCTTTCCTGTAATGGAGCGTGTCCTTACTTACCACAGAGAGTGGGTGAGCTGGGTCTGGGTCTCACCCTGGCCATACTCCCTGCATCACCCTGGCTTCTGCTGCCTCAGTTTCCCCTGCATGGCACAAGGACACCCTCTTTGCTGTGGGGGAAAGACACCAAGCATTTTGGGGGCTCTCAGAGCATCGCTCCCCACAGAGCCCCTCTGGAAGCGGGGACTGGGAGATGTTTGTGTGGCCTTTCGTTTCCACCTTCATATCCATTTATGCATGGACACGCTTTCCTGCTTATTTGAAGGGGCTGCTTAGCGAGGCATGGGGCTGTTGCAAGGGAATGAAGTGTCGATGGTGGTGGGAAGGCAGAGGGCAGTGGGAGCAGAAACTTGCTGGAGATCTGGAGCACAAGCTCCTGGCTCCGTTGGAGGCCAGGGAGGAGCTGCAGCTGGGATGCATCATTTTTAGCTGGCTTCTGCCCCACAGAAAGGGACTGAAACTGTATAAAGTGCCATGCTGTGGTAGTATGAAGGCCACCATGCTTTTCTCTTCCCTGCATGGACTGGGGGCCAAACATCTCCTCTGCAAGGGCCCTGTGAGCAGGAGCGGGCTGGCACCGTGCAAGGCACATGCAGAGCGTGGGTGCAGGGGGCTGTGGGCTTTGAAGCCCTCATGACAGTCTCACAGCAGCGTTCTGGGACTGCTTAGAGCTGCAGAATCTTTGCAAGCTCCCAAGCGCCTTTTTGCTCCCTCACTAGAAGGGTTGCCTTGCTCTCCCTGCCTCTGTGGCCCCACTCACCTCTGGGACCCAGGCTGGGTTGGCAGCTCCGGCGGGGATTTTGGGAGCGGGGAACGTTTATCTCTCATGGCAGGGCGTAGAGTTCCCAGTCACGCTTCTCCAGCTTCCCATCCTGGGGCAGCCGGCGAAGGGAGGGGTGGGAAGATTAATAGGAGTCGTCTTTCCCACTTGTGATTGCTGGAGCGGGCGTGGAGAGATTAAAAGCAGCAGTGCGGCGGCAGTTCATATTCCTGGGCTGATTTTTATTTCCTGACCTTTATTTCTCTGCCTTGCCCCGCTTTTCCTGTGCTGCAAAGTGGCCGTGAGTACCTGGGACCATGCAGGAAAGGGGAGGGACAAGGGATGTTCAGCTATGCCAGCCGCCGGTGACACGTCTCCCCCTCCCATTTGGTTGAGACACAAGAATTGAGGAAATTAATCTGCATGTCTGCTTGCTGCAAACAAATAAATAAAACCTGGAGGATTTTCCCCATCTGTTTCTATATGTTGTCGCCCTCACTATTATTCTTGTTGTGTTTTGTTGGTTGGTTTTTTTTTTTTTAAAGAATAAAAGTAGGGAACTGTTAGCTGTATTACAGCTTTTAAATATTTCCCACCAAATCCTCCAGCAAAAGACCCCCAGCAGAGGAACATCGCTCCAACAGCATGATTTTTGTTTGCATATTTGAAATCACTCTGGCAAATAATAACTATGTGCGGTGACAACTCGAGGCACCAGACAGATGTAGTGCATAAAATGGGATGTCTAGCATTGTGGCGTGAAGCAAGTAGCTGTGAGATGGATGGGACCCGCTGAAAAGCTTGTGTGGGGACACTGAGGGACAGCGTAGGCTCTGCCTGTGGTGAGAGACTTTCCCCCAGCCTCTTGCTGCTTCCAGGGAGTGAATGCAAATCTGCTGCTTGGGTTTAGACAGGGTTCTGTACATGCATGTAGTGACTCTACAAAATGCAGCATCCTTCTTAATTTTAAGAATATTTTTAGTTGGTTGTAATGCTATTTTCCTTTTCTAGGCTTGGGAGGCTCAGAGATGACAGCGTGGGCTGGGTTCTGGCCATGACTCTTTGCAGAGTCTTGTCCTGGACTGTTTGCTCCAGAATGAAGCTGCCTGGAGTTCATTAGATGTATTGGGGCACCTGCTGCTTTATTTCTCAGCAGCTCCAAGGGTCAGATGCATGCTCTGTGAAAGCAAGTAAATGTTTTTCTGTGGCTCTGTGCTCATAATGTCATCAAAACCTTTGGGAGTAACTAGTTTGCTTTCCTTTTCTTGTGTTTCCTCAGAAACTTTGATGGATACGCGGACGGCGACGGCCGAGCTAGGCTGGACCGCCAACCCTCCTTCGGGGGTAAGTGCCCCTTGCCCAGCTGATTCTTGGGTTCCCCATGCCCAGCTGATAAGGTTTCCCCCAGATGTCATGGGATTCGTGCTACTTATCTTACAACACTGGTGGGGAGCCAGGGAAGTTGCAGTGGGAGCAGCAGTGCCCTCTTGGGCGGGCGTGGGGCTGCCAGGGCATCGCTGTGCCTAGCTGTGCGGCTGGCCCAGGCCTGAGCGTTCCTTCCCTGAACCGATCCCAGGGATTCAGCAAAGATGGAGCTTTTCTCCATCCCTGTGCGTTCTCCTCTCATGCCTGTCCTCCTCCCAGGTGAAGGGTCTGGCCCCGTCACCACTCTGCATCCCCCACTTGTGCCTTCCCTCTCCCCGTGCCAAAAGGCTTGTAATTAGGAAACATTAGCAGGCTCAAAACAGCTTTCATACCTGGAATGTCATCCATAATTGCACTCGGCAGTGCTCTTCCCTGGCTATTAATGTCACTTTTATGAAGTAATGAGGAACAAAACACCCTGAGGCACTTAAAACATCTTTTTTATATAATATGAGCCTTTGAGGAATGGAAGCATAAAATAACCTGACTCACATTCCCCTGGCAGAGAAAGTGAGAGACAGAGCCGGGGGAGAGGTGGTGTGAGTTGATGGATGGGCATCGTGGTGGGATAGTCAACTGGTTGGATAGGGATGGATATAGCAGTGGGGTTTGTCCCCAAGGCCTCCAGGACGTGGCACCAAAGGGGAAAGGATGCCAGCCTGTGTCTTTGTGAGGGAGTGTCTGTCTTGGCCAGGTCCTTAAAAGAAATGAGGTTGCTCACTCTCACCAGAGCTGAACCACACCTGCAGTGGACACGAAATCCTCCCCAGGCATGTCAGAGGCCTTTGAAACGTGGGGCTTTGCCACTGAATTGCTTTGGGAGAAATGTAGGCCCAGAGAAATTGCTGGCAAAATGCAGGGTGGCTGCGTGCAGGTGATGGAGATGGGGTATAAATAGCTGCTTGCAGCTGCTATCACTGAAAGCCCATGCAAGGCAGGTGGGGAGCTTGCGTTGTAAGGCACGGTGGAATCACACTCTACCGAGCAGCAGAGAGAAGCATCTTCCCAGCTCACATCCCTGCATCGCTCTGTGTCCATCCTTGCATCCATCCAACTCTTGCTCCTCTGAGATTCTGGTCAGTCTTCTCCTTTACAGGAGTGTCTATGAGATCTTCCACAAAGTATTTTAAAATACCATGTCCTTTATTTAACAGTCGTAGGATCAGTCTGTAGCGTGTGTTGGTGAGTGTGACTTCCACTGTCAAGTCCCCTTGCTCATGAACTGGGCTGTTCTTTGTAGCATCAGACGCTTTGATACAGAGCATCTTAAGGTGTATTTTGGAATCCTAGAGTGAACCCCCTGTAGGTGTCTGTGGTGGGTTGACCTTGGCTGAGCGCCAGGTGCCCACCAAGCCGCTCTATCACCCCCTCCTTTTTCCCCTCTCCCTCCTCAGCAGAGTGAAATAAAAGGGGAGGAAAATAAGGTGGAAAACAAAAGCAGTTTAATAACAGCAGAAGCAAAGCCAAGCAAATCTGCATGTGGAAGCAAAGGAAAACAAAGATTTATTCTCTACTTCCCATCAGTAGGCAACGTTTGGCCCCTTCATGGGAAGCAGGGCTCCAAGATGTGTAGGGGTTGCTCTGGAGGACAACGGAATGCCCCCCCTCTCTGCCTCCTTTTCCTTAGCTTTACAGCTGAGCTGATGTCATATGGTCTGGAACATCCCTTTGGTCAGTTGGGGTCAGCTGTCCTGGTTGTGTCCCCTCCCAAGATCTTGCC
>JAVSBS010010597.1:0-19021 GCA_033124195.1 Coracias cyanogaster
GCCTTCTGGTTGAAAAAAAAAACGAACCAACAAAAAAAAGCCCTCAAACCTATGCAGGTAGGTACTGTTGCATCCAGCAGAACTTCTGACTTAAAACTGTAAGGGATAGAAGAAAAGAGATCTATTGCTTTTGCATTCCAAATCTGGCTATTCTTAAATGCCATGGATTTGAGAAACACCATGAGTTCTCTTAATCTATTAAATAGTGCACACAAATTTTATGAGAAGAGCACAGAGCTCTCAAAGGATGTGAAATGCTCATGCAGCTTCTGTTTGCCTTCTGGTTGAAAAAAAAAACGAACCAACAAAAAAAAGCCCTCAAACCTATGCAGGTAGGTACTGTTGCATCCAGAAGATGAGGTGTAGAGGGACGGTGATCATCAGACAATGAGGTAAACTGTGTTTGCTTTCTGATTACCTTCAGTATCTCTCCTTAGTACCTCATTTCCTGGACACGTAGGAAAGCTGCTGTGCAGACAGGGCTAGTGGTGGAGGTATCAAACATCTCACCTAGCTTTGCCAGTCTCAGCGCTTCCTAAACATTTGTTTTACATCCTAAAATATCTCTAAAGGGTGCCAGTCTTTGGAGAAGCTCCCAGATCATACCTGTACATCCTGGGGACTTGTTGCAGCCTTCCACTGTGGGTGCATGCACAGTCACTTGCTCCCCAGACAGTGGACCACATTCATGTCCTGTTTCTGTAACAGAAAGCCACTGCTTTTCTTCCCCCTTGTTTGATGTCCTCCTCTTAGTTCTGCTCTCTCCTGGCCAAGCACCTCAGTTCAGATGCTTGTTGGGCTCCATGGCTGTCCCACAGCACCAGGGACACCACTCACAACTGGAAAGTCTGAGGAGCACCTCTGGGGAGGATCTGCAGGTGGCTGCAGTTTGTATCAGATGTCCTGCTCTCCTCTCCATGGAAAGTTAGGAAAAAATGCCTTCACACCTGCCCTAATAAATGTGGTTATTGTTACAGCTCAAGGAGTATTTAGTGGCCCAATGATGATTCGGTATGAATCATCCATGAAGGAAGGAAACATGATATGAACAAGTCCCTGGGTTACACTGCTACTGCTGCCAGCAAGGGAGAGTGAGAAAAGAGGGCTACCTCCCTCACAGCTACTGCACTCTCCAGAGGTATGTCCCCCTCACTTCCCAGCTGGGCCATGGACAAGGCAGGGATACAAAAGACACCTGGAGAAAGCTCTCTCTGACTTTGGGGTGGTTTACAGCTTTTTGCTAAAAAAAAGCAGGTGGCAGGAGGGATTTGTTCCTTCTTCTGTGTGCTTTCCCTGTCACCAACCATGACCTTGCTTTTTCCCTTTACTTGAAAGGGGGGAATAAAAATCCCAAACCAGCAAAAAATTATCAGTTTCCAAGCCTGGGTTTTGTAGTGTTTGTCATTTTTACCCATAAAAAAATAAAAACATTCCTTTTACATTCCAGTTTGTCCAGAAGAAACACAGTCTTTAACAGGGCCTGGTGAAGAGCTGTCTTCCCCAGAAGACAGGGACCAGCAGCGATTTTTCAGCAGTGCCCGGTGCCTTGTGTTTAGGCATGTTGCCTTGTCTCTCCTCACACTTGTGCACTGTCCAGACAGGATTGCGGGGGCCCTTGTTGGGTGTTTGGGCCAATGTTGCCCCCAATGTGCTGGACCCCTTTTGTCTTCCATTTCTGGTTATACGTACTTCCCTCTTTTCAATCTCAAATGTTTTGCTTCCATTACAGTGAAAGTCAAAAATGCCTCTGCCTCAGGGCCTGCTTTGTTAAACTTCAGATGTTCTCCAGATGTTCAGTAAGAGGGTTTATGTAACGATGACAGAATTTGGGCCATGTTTATTCCTGTGACTAAATACTCCTCATTTGAGGCAATGCTGATCCCATCCCCTTCATGGGAACCTGATGGCTGGGGAAGGAGGGGATCACTGAGGCCACTTTACCAACGTGGTAGGACTCCTAGAACACGTACCCTACATGCAATGTGAAAAACCAAAAATGCAACAGGATGGGACAGTACTGTGAGACTGCAATCCTGAAGGACAGAGCAAAAAGTGATCTACAAGAAGTAAACAGGTAAGTGAGAGATAAACCTCCTGCCCAGCTAGCTCTTGTAAATAAAAATGTAAGACTGCTCACACTTGTGAAGCCCCAAGAGGCTTAGCTACACCCAACCACTGGCACTGCTCATCTGCCCAAACTTACCCTGCTTTGGAGCTATAGCACTGAAGCAGGTCTGCAGATTAGCTGATTACCCTGGTCACTGTTTCTCCATGTACATCAAGGATGGCATGAGGCCCTGCCCAGCATCATGTAGTGTACTCGTACAGCCCTGAGGTCCCAGCCATTTCGTGCACTGTGCTCAGCACTTGCTCCCGCCACTGATGGGGAGGCATGGTAGCATTTTGAACTCTACCTCCACACCCCTGAGCATCCTGTTCCCCAGAGGCACTGCTGTGGACAGCACAGGACTGCTGGATACCACTGTCCAGACAACCCTTCTGCCCCCAGCTGTAGCCCAGTCAAATTGCCTTTGATGATTCTAGTGCTAGACATCAAGCTGTTGGACAATAAATAGCTGCTCCAGGATGATTTTGGATTGTGTTTTCAAAATTATTTAGGAGCCTTGCTTGTGCCTACGATTTTCCCAGGAAGCAGAGGTCCATTGTCTAGACTGTTCTAGCTATAACAGCAGAATAACTGAATGTTCAAATGCCTCTCGCTAGCCTGGGGTTTGGGGTTCAACTCTATTATTCCCAAATGTGTTTTAGTTTAAGCTTTGCATTATTTTGTCCAACTGCATGGATCTCCCCTCAAAATAAATCATATTGTATAAGGAGAATGGAACACGGTGTACATAAGCTTGTGGGCAAACAGCAGAAGAAAGACTGTAACCCATTAAGAAATACAGGACTGACACATAGAAGTATTTCTGAGCAAACTCAAGACCATGGGGGCAAGACCACCCACTCCCGCCCAGTGCACACTATTCTTATCATGTTTCTCCAGGTAAAGGATCTGAGAAGCTGATGGCCTCCCATAACATTGCATAGGGAGCATCACCAAAGCATGGTGCAGCTCTGGGAGACATGTATATGGCAATTTTATGTTTTGCTAATTCCTATCAATAATTAGGTCATTTAGATTATAGGCACCCGTATAATAACTTGACTAAATTAAGTTGTTGTATTATGCTTAGGCTGAAAAGATGTTAATTTGACAAACAATATATTTTTATATCTGCACTTCAGTGTCTTCTTTGTCTGCCCATAGCTAAGATCACATGCAACAAGTATGCTCTCCCATGCTCAACATTTCTCTTCGCTGTCTGTCAGGAGATAAGGGAGGGTCCGCAGCTTCTGTTTTCCATGCTTTTCTGCAAAAGGCATATGTTGTATCAGCCAGATTCCTGGGTTGTCCCCAGCAGCCTGTGGCAGAGGTCCCAGCAGCCTGTGGCAGCAGAGAGCTCTGGAGGATGTATGGCATGAGGGAGGCTGCAGTCATGTGGCCCAGCAGTTGCTTCACCAAGAATCTGAGAGGACAATTGTTACACATCTGAACAGAGTAATGAGTACTGTTTAACTTGTAACTGTTTTTTTCTTCTTCCTTTTAAATAGTTTCTTACACATGTGGTTGTCCCTGTCAGACATGGAAACTACAGAGGTGCTCAAGGAGCACCCTGGGACAATGACATGGCCTTTCCATTGAGGACTGGGAATGCGTGGAGTGGCAGAAAATCTCCATGAAATATTGCTGTGAACTTTCCACCTTCTCTCTGCCTCAGCAGAGTAGCACTCCTGTTCCCCTCCATTGCTGCAGACACCTACAGAAACTCTTCTCAGCTTTGTGATCCCTGTGAAAATGTTAAGAGTTGAACATCCAAGCTGCTGAACCAAATGAAAAGGCAGCTGGGGTATATCTTCCTGATGGTAATAAAAGAGAAAATAGAATGAAATAGCAGAAACTGGAGGCAATGCAGATGCATTCTACCCCTTATGTCATGCTTCTGGAGAAAATTTTTTGTTCTTTTCTCTTCAGTTTTTGTTATGGCACTTTGTTCTGGGTGACTCCAAAGGTCTTGGGAGATAAACTGTTTTTTGAAATGAGATTAGTTTTCTAGTGGGGAAAAATCATGCAAGAAACTTTGGGGGCCATCTATTTTTACAACATTGTTTGATTTGACTGTGTGAAGTATATGCTGTAGCAGTCCCAGTAAAGCCATGGATTTAAACTTCTGTCTAAATTATTATTTTATTTTTCACAATCTGTTGGCCAAATAAAGGGCACTGCCTCATTGAACTTAGGTCTCTTTAGTCACTAAAGCTCCAAGAAATAAGACATGAAGAGGTGATTAATCCCGTTCTCTACCTTTAAGGTATATTTTACCCTACAAACTGCATAATTTTTCTCCTGTCAGATGGGTCCATCTTAAAACGCTCTGAGTACGGAAGCTTTACCACATCTACAGACAGTCTGTTTTAGTGCAAATCACTGCTGCTATTTATTGCAAATAATGGAGCTAGTGTTACTTTACTGCACTCAGTTTTGGGCCCCACACTCCAAGAAGGACACTGAGATGCTGGAGGGGGTCCAGAGAAGGGCAACAAAGCTTCTAAAGGTTCTAGAGCACAAGTCTTGTGATGAGCAGCTGAGGGACCTGGGGTTGTTTAGCCTGGAGAGAAAGGAGGCTCAGGGGAGATCTTTTTGCTCCCAACAACTCCCTGAGCGAGGTGGTGGTCAGTCTCTTCTCCCAAGGAACAAGTGATAGGACAAGAAGAAATGGCCTCAAGTTGTGCCAGGAGAGATTTAGGTTGGACCTGCAAGGTCCCTTCCCTGCAAAGGTTGTCAAGCCCTGGCCCAGGCTGCCCAGCACAGTGGTGCAGTCCTCATCCCTGGAGGGGTTTAAAAGTCATGGAGATATGGTGCTGAGGGACATGGTTTAGTGGTGACCTGGCAGTGCTGGGTTAATGGTTGGACTTGATGATCTTAAAGGTCTCTTCCAACCAAGATGATTCTATGATTCTACTTCTGGAGAACACATCTTAGTATCCAGCCTCAGTACCTCTTGCTGCCATTAAGCCTGTTACTTTTAGTCATCTCCACTGTGGACACAGAGATCATGTTCCTCCTTCCCTTACAGATTTCTTGTGTTTTATTTTTTTACTCATGACCTGAACACCCAATTTTTGTTCATGGTACCAGAAACCTGTGGGAGCATTCAAAGGCAAGGCTATGGCAAAATGTCCAGAGGCCTTCTCCCAGCCATGGCACCTGTGGAGAATGTTCTTGTAGCAGACGTTCATCACAATCTGGAAAAACTTCTCCAAACTGGAAAGGGACCCGATGTCAGTAGGAGTTCCCTTACTCCTTGGTCTGTTTGGGGTTGTTTTCATATGTTATCAAACAGTATGCACAGCCAACCTTTCTTTCCACTTGGCCTGTGAATTAGTTACACAGAGATTTTTTAATTTTGAGACCTTTACCCTTCATAAAGGTATTGTAGGCATAGGGCAAAGCCTTTCTGAGGCCACATGGAGCAGATTAATAACCCAGACTAGACTTCTCACAAGATAACTTTGAGACATTTGTTTTGCATAGTTGTCCTAAAGACTAGGAAGGGTTTAAGGCACAGATTATGTGTATACAGGCAGCTTTGAAACAACATTTATGGAAGACAGCCTCTGGTTTATATGTGGATCAGTAGAATATGCTCAGAGTTAGCAAACTTCAGCAACAAGCTTCTGCCAGCCAGCAGCAAATCATTTTTTAAGTTGAAATTTGAAACCTGACCTGTTATACTGGAAAATATGGGCCTTGGAGACTCCTAGTCACAGAAGCAAAGCCAGGAGGTGCTTGACTAAAGGAAATAAATAGCATCCTTCCATAGAATCAAACTGAGAAGGAGAGACCGCCTGCCAGATCTTGCAGTACCCATGTCCCTCAGATGTGCACTGTGATGTGCAAGTGAGCCTGGCTGCTGCAGCAGCACACAGGGATGGTGGAGCCCAAAAGCCAAGGATTGAAAGCCATTAGTGGACTTTGTGCTTCCTGCATGACTTAGTTTCAAAACGGCCAGCCTTTGCAATGACTCACATCTCCCAATGCTCTCTCTCCCATCCATTGGGGCAGGGTGTCCTGCTGGGGCTGTGTCCTGTCGGGGAAAGACTGCAGGCTGCTACAGCACGGAGTATCACTGCCAATGGCCCCAAAAGCCTCTGCAAAGGGGATGAACTCTGCATGAAACAGAGCAAAACATACACATTTACAACAGCTTTTACATCAGCATGTGAGAGCCCCAGAATCCTCACAGTAATTTCAGGCACTTACCAGGACTTGTCCTTCCTAAGACCCCTCAGAGAGATGTGACATGAAATACCCAAGCAGACTCACATGTTGCAGAGATCAGCTGGGACAGGCATCAGCAGCTACCTACTTGGGCCTCATCCTGGTAGCTCCTACCTACCAGGGCTTTCCCTGGTAGGCAAAGCCCCTCATCTAACTAAACCTTGTCTTTCAAGCTCCCTCCCTGGAAGAGTCTGTCCTTTCTAAGGATGATCTCAGGATCATTTTTTTCCTTTTGCTGAGGATGCTCCCCATTGGCTGCCTGGCTGAAAATCCCTAGAAGTAGGTAATTTAGTTGTTAATCCCTCCTTGTCCTATGCATGGGGGGTAATGCCTCTTTGATGTTCCTTCCAGCTTTCCAGAAATAAGCTTTTCTCATTAGGACTGGGGGGATTAACTCCTACTGGCGTCTTAAACCCCACATGCTGCTGTAAGACAGAAAGGGATTTCTGCAATGGCACAAATGCATCTCTTGCAGGCAGACTGAACCAAATCAGACATCAGAAGCCCAGGCCCACATGTGTGACCTCATACCATGTTCAAGGTATATCCAGCAGATGCTGGCTAGCCTTGGCAGCAGGAGTTTCTTGCCCATGAAGGTCAGCCAGCAGTTTCAAGATATGTCCTGCAATAGATACTGCAGGAAAGAAGGAGCCTGCAGCCCTCTTTGCCTGTGCTGTTGCTGCCCCAGACCTGGCCTGAGACAGGAGAGGCCGTGGAAGGACAGACTGGAGACAGTGTCAAAAGCCTGTTTTGAAAGCAGACTTTCCTACATGGCACAAACCTGGTATCATGTGATCCTAAAGATCCTAAATGTGATCCTAAGGCTGCCCCTAGAGTTTCTTCCTATCTCTCTTTTCTTCTGCCCCAACAACAAAATCCCACACCCCTCAACTAGCATTTTTTATGACTGTAAAAAAAGCAAACAGGGTAGGAACAAGTGTACAAGGTCAGCACGTAGGTTCCAGTTTTTCACTGCTCCAAAAACACAGAGAAAAGGTGTATCTGTCAGACTCTGGCTGGTGTTTCTTTCCTGGCTCCATTCTTGAAAGCAGTTCAAACCTTCATAAACATGGATATCAGCTCAAAGTGCTTGTCTATAGCTTCTGAAATCCCTGAAAATCCCTCTCTTGCCCTGAAAGAATCCAAACCCTCAGGAGCCTCAAACCACTCACTCCTTTGTCTGAGTTGTGCTTATTTCTACATAAATAGGAAATTCAGCCTGGAGTGTTTCTGAGGGCTTTGGACTTCTGACAGTATCTCTGGTGATAAAATTATCCCTGCATACAAAATTATGTTTTGGTTAATATGAGAACTAAACACAGTTATACACAGTATTTTCCATGGGACCTGAAGTACTTGAGATTTTTCAAAGGCACCTTGTAAACCCAATGTATTGCTTTTCTAGGGCAAGCCTGTCCTGGATGAAGTTTGGGCCATAAGCAGCAGACTGCAGTTTTTTTCTGGCTCTGAGAGCCTTGCATGGAAGCGCTGGGCACACACTCAACAAGAGGCAGTCGAGGGTGGCTGGATGAGTCCCATCTGGAGCTCTGCAGCTCCTTTGTAAAGTGTGTCAAAAGGGGTCTGGTGTGCAGGGGAAATGAGAACATGTGGCAGATTACTGCACTCAATACCAGATGTCTCAACAGCAGCCCAGGATGCAACTCAAAGTCTGTCCTCAGTGCACAGTGGGCTCCTGATTAAAGTGTCATTTATTACCTTGCAAAGCAAGGCAGGAGCAGACCACCTTTGCATAAATTTCCCTCTGCAACACCCCTGGATCTCACAGGTCCCATCCCATGGGAAGACTGGTGCTGGATGTTGTATGATCAAGAGCTCCTTGTGGCGCAGGAGGAGGACTGCATGCAAAGACAGCAATATGGCTCTGAAGCCATTTGTGCTTTGAGCTTGTGCAATCTGGCCAAGGGTCTCAGGATCCCCATGATCTCCAGTTTCAGTTGATGTCTCATCATCTGTTGTCCCTTTTGCTATGCAATCTAGCTGTCTTACCAGTTCATTTGCAAGTGGGTGGGTGCTGGGAATTCAGCCTTATCAGTGGAGGAGTGGGGGGGGAGCTGCATGGTTTTTGTCTGTGTGAAAAAGAAGCAACTTACAGAAAGTACAGTATCTTGTGCTGATTTTGCTGCTTAGTCATACTGCAGTAACTGTAACTTGGCAGCTGGTCTTACCCCATTCCTTGTAAATGTTTCCATTTATGGCTGGGGTTTTTATTTCCTTTTGCCTCCAATCATCACACAGATGGCAAGTCTCCAAAAGGGGGAGGCCATAGGTTTACATCGGAGAAACCAGCTCTCTGTGTTTATAACTTGGATTTCAAGTACCTCTCACAGGAGCACAATGCCCAGGGTGCTCAAGGGATTAATTAAGGACCATTTTGGCCAGAAGCAGGTGCTGTCCCTGTCTGGTGGCAGAGGCACTGATGTCATTGTGGTTGTCAATATTTTCCTTGCCCAGGGCTCAGATACACTGTGAAGGAGAAAGGGGCAGCCATTTGACCTGGTTGTCCCTGCTAGAAGCTGGGTGCTGAGCCTGGTCCTGCTGCGGACATTGAAAAAGGGGCAGCCACATGAGCAGGCAGTGTTGGAAATGCTCAGGGCTGTGCTTATCCTCTTCCCAGAGCTGTAGCCCCTGAATGCTTCTTGCTGGCCTCCAGGAAGATAGGATCTGGTTATACAGAGACATAGCATGTGGGATCCAGGTCCCCTCCACACATTACAGATGTGCAGGTTTATGATGCACTGTGCTCTAGCAAGCCTATGGAAAAAAGCATTCCTGGCTTATGAAGAGCTTTAGGGCAGATAAAGCAGATTAGTGATCTGAGCTGGAAAAGGGATGTGCCTGCTGTGAGCTTATTGCCGTAGCTGGGGCTGGAGCCTCTGAGGAAGCAGCACTAGGATGCTGTGTCCCCATCTTGCTCTTGAACCTTGTCTGGCTTGCTGGTTCCCCAATCTCCTGCTCACATAGATAACATGGAGTAATAGGCTGAGGACAATTGAGAAAAAACCAGAATTTTCCTCACCCAGGGCACTGGATTGGAAAAATAACTCATTTTTTGTTTAAGGCCGGTTTCCAGCAAGGCACTGAAAACCCCATTCTTTTTTTGCTCCTGCTCCATGTACTTTTGTGGAAATTCGGCTCATGACTCAGTGAAGCCTGGTCTGATCAGCCAGAGGTGGCTGCAGGTGGAGCAGGGCTCCTCTACCATCCCCCAGCAAGGCAGAAAGGGTGCAAAGACTGGAGCATTTACCTGGCTGCCACCTCTTCATGAGGATACGGATAACCTCTCCACATCTGAATTGTTTCCTTTCAAATATTTGGCTGGGTTCTGGGCATCCTCTAGAAACATGTGATTTCTGAAGAAACCTTTTGAAAGCAGAGCATTGATTTTTCCAGCCAAAAACCCCTTATCTTTGCCAGAGTCAATTCTTCTACAATCAAAGCATTTAGCTTTTACAAACAGGGAGCTACCATGGGAAGAACAAATGTGTTGTTATTGCCAGGCCCTGCTGATGAAGTCCTGTCTTGGCTTTCTGGCCTGTGTTATGACAAAGCTTTGAGAAAAGAAGATGGGAGCCATTTAAAACCATCACGTCATGGCATAACATCCCTCACCCCATGTCTCAGGTGGCAGAGAGTATATGTATTATCCCTTTCTCAAGAGCTTGAGTCCTATCCAGTCCTTTCTTCACTGGGGCAGGGAGAAGAATGGGAGACAAGCTCAGAGATGTGTGAGACCCCATAGTGCTCTCCTGAAAAGGGAAGCCAGACCTGGCATGGGTCCAGCTCCAAACTCCTACCCCAACAGCCTGGAGCTGGAAGCTTCACTGTGTGCAGGATCCAGATGCACTAGCCCAGGAGCTGCAGTGGGGCTATACTGAGTGCCAGAACCCAGGCAACGTATGCTGCTCTGATATAGGGGTGCCCAGAGCTCACCCAATCAGCCAACACTGCTGGACAGGGCTGGAGAGTCCAACCAACAACCTTGGGGGGTGCAATGAGCTTCTAACAGGGGTGCTAGTGCAGGCTCCTGGTTGGGAATCAGCACTGAAGCTGCTCCCAGAGCTGCTGTAGGAGCAGACAGAGTGGGGGCAGTGACTCTCCCCCCACAAAAGGAGACCCTCCCACTTGGGACAGGGAAACGGGGAGATGCTCCTGCAGCAACTATGGTGGTGCTGGGACACCAGAGTTGATGAGATGCAGCTGATAGCTCATGGAGAGCAGGCTGCTGGAGTCCACAGTGTCCTGCTCAGGGCAGAAAGTCTTTGGTAGGGACTAGTGGAGGGATATGTGGAGCAGTGGCTTAATCCTGCTATTCCTGGACAGGGGATATCCCCATGGTGGGACAGTGTGTTAAGTCTGCAATAGGTGAGTATTCCAAGCGGCTGTCATGTTCTGGGATGTCTGTTCTGCACAGGCATGGGACAATGTGTCCATTCAAATTGTCTGGGAGTAAAAGCAGAGTTTGTAGCACACGCATGTTAAGGCTGTGATGATGCTAAAAGACTTTGTAATGAATGTCCATTCAAATGACAGCTCTTAAATATGTATTTCCCTGAAATGTGGACTTTGGGCTGCATGAAATCAGCTTCCAGTTCTGGAAACATGTTTTCCTTGCAAGTAGGACTCTTAAATCAGTGTGATACCATTGAAATAGTGGCTGGTGCTGCTCATTGATATCAGCAGCTCAAAGGTAGCAAGCCCAGGCTATAATCTTTACAGCAGTTCTGGTTCAGGTCATTTATGGTGTGCTCTCTAATGGCCAGCACCAGCCCCTGCTCTTGCCATGGGTGGGCAGGGATCCCACAGGGTTTTCTGTGGCAGCTGTAGCATCTATAGCCAAGGCTACAGAAGAGCGAATGCACACCTGGCACCCCCTGGGCTCGCACACGTCTTCCCAAAGGTCTCAAGAGCAAAACCCCAGACCAGAGACAAGTTTGTTGTTTTCTTGCAAACACGAAGACAAAACATGACAGAGGCTTTGCTGAAACCAACCACTGCCCGCCATCTTCTGGTACCAGACTCTTCCAGCCCCCAGTTCTCCCCCAGGGAGATGTCTGTTCACCACCGGCCAAACTGCGGGTTCTCAATGGGATCCATGTGTTTTTGATGAGAGGCCTGGAGAACTTAATCATCCTTGGTCTGGGGTTTTCTATCAGGCACTCCTACAGCCTTCAATTATCTGGATTCCCCAGAATGGATGTGGAAGGCTGATTTCCCCCCCAGGGTTTCCAGCAGCTCCTGCAAGTCCTTCCTTCCCCAGTTCCCTTCATCCTCTTTCACTGTCTTTGTGCCTCCCTGAGGGTGGGCTATGCTAGACTGTATCTCGATACAGAGATACAAAAGCACACCTTTTAGTTTTGCACATCTGACAGACATGCGCTAAGCAGACAGGACATCAATTCTGCCTTCACGAGGCAGTGTGGTGTGCAAACACCAGTGTGATGCTTCTCAGGGATGCTCATGTTTGCCTGGCCTCATACACAGTTCACCTGTTAAGCCTTGAAGCTTCTCCTGTGAGCAGACTGTTGAGCCCACCACAACCGCTACCATGATTTTAGGATAAGCACTAACAATTTATATCATGACTTCATGGTAGGGTACATTTTGAATGCAGTTATACAAGTTGTTCTGCCGTGTGAAGAAGCTCTAGGGCTGGTAATATCAACCATTTCAGAGTGGTGCAGGGGAAGTCTCAATGTAAAATGAAAAACTGGTTTCTGTGCCCAAGAATATAATTATAAAAGAAAGAAACAGTGCATAATTTCTTGCTCATTTATACTTCTCTCTTTATATTTTTATCTTTGTAGGCAGAGGCTGTCAGAGTCTGAATGGTTGAGGGACAGAAGGAGGGTGAAGAATTGTGTGTAAAAGAAGAACTGTATGTAAAAGACAGGGAGTGCATGCCTGCACTTTCACCTCCCCAGTGTTAATTTTGTTTATCACACACTGAAGCTGAAAAAGCTCAAGACTCTTTGGACTGGAGATAAGCATTCGAGTTCCACTGGCAGTCTTAATATACACATAAGATGTTATTTATTGTGCACATGTGATGAAAATTATTTTGGTTTATGTTGTAGGTTGGGCTCACATTAACGCTCAAATGAAGAGCACAGATATTCAGTTATCCTGGTAAAAGAGTATGTCAAATCCCTAGCAAAAAAAATTTAACTTCCTTGTGACCCTGATCTCTAGGGCTGATTTAAGATACTATCACAACAGATCCCAAGGAAGGATGGAATATTGCTCTCTTTCTGTACCTCTGTATTGCTAACTTGCTCTGCAGAGTATTTTCTCCCTTTGCCTTGAAGGAATACAAGTTAATAATGCAACATATTTTTTGGTTTGGTGTTTTTGTTTGTTTGTTTTACTTTGTAGGAGAACCTTTGATACCAACTCAGATAAGATTATTTTTCTTAACACTGATTACATATCTAATTATATTACATTTCTTACATGCATAAAACTCCTGTTTAAATTTTTATGACAGTGCAAATACTATTTTCCTTGTCAGTAGTAGCAGATTCGCCTGACGGTAGGGGGAATTTTATAGTGATGTTTCATTTGGCTAGGAGAACACTTCATTACAAAATTATACAATTCTTGAGCATCAATCTGTAGCTACAAATGAAACAAGGGCCTCTAACATTTTGTGTTAGGAAAAAAACCCAAGCATGTGCGTAAGGGAAGGGGAAGTGCTAAGTGTCATGCCAAAAGCAGACAAGCAATGTTCTGCTGTACGTGACCTGGGGATCTGAGCTCAAGAGCTGCACAGGGTTCCTTGGATTCACATCAAATATATGAAAAGCAGCAGCCATCGAGCTGTGGAAAAGCTCTGCAACCCAAGGAACAGCAGCTGGGTGGCTGCCCACCACGCTCCCTGTGACACAAACATCGGGACAGTAGGGCAGCTCCCCTCAGCCTCTACCCTGGCAGAGGAAAGCAAGTCTGAGGAGGGCTGGAGATGTGCTGGGCTTTTGCTTTGTGACCTGGTGGCTGAGGTGGGGCAGCTTTCAGAAGTCTCTGTTGCTCCACTTCAGAGGCACATCTGTATGCCTGTGGCATACGCTGTTAGCAAGACTTGAATTAGATGCAAAATGTTTTTTTTACAAATTATTGTGATTGCAAATTTGTGCAAATTTTTTGCAAAGTAGTATTGGTTTAACCTGTGGCAAATTTAGCCCTGTATTCAGGTCATGAAAGGGATCATGATGGAATCCCTTGCTCCAGAACTGCACTCATCTTACAGAGACTTTGAAGGCGATGTCATTAGTAAGTAGCTAAATAAGGTTCCTTACCACTGCAGAAACTCCAGAAGATATGCCCCTGTACTTGGCATTTGCAGTCACACCTCAAATACTGGATTCAGTTTTGTCCTCACTCCAAGAAGGACATTGAGGGGCTGGAGCATGTCCCGAGAAGGCAGGAAAGCTGATGAAGGTTCTAGAGCACAAGTCTTGTGAGTAGTGGCTGAGAAGAGGAGGGAGGCTCAGGGGAGACCTTCTTGCTCTTTCCAACTCCCTGAAAAGAGGTTGAAGCCAGATGGCTTGGTCTTTTCTCCCAAGGAACAAGTGATAGAACAAGAGAAAACTGCCTCAAGTTGCACCAGGAGAGGTTTAGGTTGGACATTAGGAACAATTTCTTCCCCAAGAGGGTTGTGAAGCCCTGGCCGAGGCTGCCCAGGGCAGTGGTGTGGTCCCCACCCCTGGAGAGTTTTAAAAGCCATGATGTGGTGCTGCAGAGCGACATGGTTTAGTGGTGGGCTTGGCAACTGTTAGGTTAATGGTTGGACCCAATGATCTTAAAGGTCTCTTCCAACCAAAACAACTCTATGATTCTATGTTTCTATATTCTCTTCAGTCGTAATCACTGTTGTTTACCTGTGCAGTGTCTTTGCCCACCAGTCCACTGATTCATTATGAGGATCTATCAGATCCTCTTCTAAACCTCCTTGCTGCCTGCAACCAAAAGGTCTTGTGGTTTGGAGAGGAAGGGGTTATATTTTCCTTTAACTTCTGTAAGATAGAAATTAAAAGCTCATTGCGTAGTTAGGGAGACACTCAAGGGAAGATTCTTGAGCACCTTTCTGCTCCTGGAAGGCAAGGCAAGCCTCTTTCAGGCAGTGTTGGAGGTACTGCTGCTGGTGCGCCAGCATGGTGGTGTGTGGGCAGACCTTACCTGCTGCCTCCAGTATTGGTCTGGGCTCACATTTGACTGCTATGCTATTGCACCCTGTGCTAAAGCATCCCAAGTGAGGCCAGCCAAACTAATTTCTCAGCACCTCTCCCATACACACCTCCTTGAGGCTTGTGAGGATTAGGGCTTTTTGAGAAGCTAAACTTTATGTTTTCTCTTGGTGAGTACCTTTAGTTACAAGTTGCAGCCTTGAAGTCATAGATTTTCATTTAGGACCTGAATCACAGGTTCTAAATCACCTAAAGCCAGTAAAAAGCCTCTCATTGACTTCAAGGTTGTTGATTTTTTAATTCTTTTTCCCCTCATACTTTCTTTCTAATTCTTTTTTACTGGTCCCATAGAAATGGGAATTACACATAATCTGTCCCAAGGATTCAGCTCCATACAAGGGAGCTGAATGTTGGAAACATTTGTTTAAGAACTGAGGTCAGGAGAACCGTGTGGTTAGAGAGACACAAAGTTGGGATTAAATACAAGTTTAGCATTTCAAATAAATCAGCTCAATTGCTGAGCTCTAATGTGTCCTTGCCAGGCCACCAGACTCCTGAGGGAAATAACTCCAACCAGGGCCAGACTCCTCCCAGCCCAGCAGCCCAAACTGCTGTAGCCCCATATTTAGAGTAAAGGCTTATTTTTCCCTATCTGATCCTTTCAGCCCCCTCTTTTCCCAGGAAGAGACACTAATTAATTCCTTTCCTTTCTATTTTGTACCCATTAGTCATTGCAAAAATGTCCCCCAGTAGATTTATGGTTCAACATAATGAGTATGTCTTGAGGGAATATTATTCATACAGCTAGCTGGAATCTAACAGAGAAAGTCTATATTTTAGTTGTAACCTTAGCCAGAGTAGTCATTTGATGGGGAGGCAGTACCTCCAGGCTCCAGCAGTGAAAAAAGAAAATGTTTAGATAGAAGTTAATCAGCAGAAGGATGAAACTGAAATCTCTTTATTGGGTCTGTACATGGAGTTAAGGACAGTGGGTGGGGCGGGATGTGACTAAGTTAAAAAATGTACATTTTTTTGAACCATAACTGGTAAAAGGCTGGGGAGAGGAATGAGGTTTCCTCTATAAACTATGTGGGTTTTTTCTCTTAATTTCATGGAAACACCACTGCAAGTTTTTCCTTCTCGTTTCTCTGGTGACAAGAAAATAAAACAAATGCAGCTGGGTCATTTTGCACTCACTGTATTTCACCACGAAGCCCCAAAGACACAAACTGTATGTTTTAACTCTTCCACTACCCCAGGCTGCAAAACTAAAGATGGTTTGAAATCTGCACAAAGATAGCTCAGGATTATCCAGCATGTTCTGCAGACGATCATCAGCTGCCCCTCCGAGGTCCTGCTTTGCCAGGGAGCTGGAATGAAATTGCTTCTCTATGCAAAGGCTCTTCCCCATGAGTCAACAAATTTTAGGACTCAAGCATCTTGACTGGCTGTGTGGAAAAAATGTGCTGCAAGAGATGAAAGCATCAAAAAGCAAGGATTGTGAAACTGGTAAAAGGGGAAGTATTGTGGGAGAAAGGGTTTCAGACTATCCTTTCCCCATTCTCCCTGCCTTCTGTTCAACTATCTTTTGCTTGCTGGGTTGAATTGCTAGAGCCCAAGTTGTGGGCCCCAAGTTGGGGTTGACCTGTGAATGACTCACAACCTAGCAGAATGTTTTGTTTTTCTATTGGCTTCATGTTCCAGAGGCAGAACTTGGCCCGCCTGTGTCTTTGTGGCTCTGCCCTCACCCAGGTGGTCATGGTTGGGGTGGTGGGCAAGGCCAGGATTATATTAACCAGGAGCTGATCAATTGGAGAAGCTTCCTGTTGGGTGTGGCTTCTGTTGGGGCTGGTTGCATCTTGCTGAGCCCTCTTGGTGGTGTTCTTCCAAGTGAAGGGCCACTGAGGGAGCCATCTCTGTCTGTTGTGTCCAGCAGGCGATGCTGGCACCACAGTGGGCAGCATTGAAAGAAGACTTCTGAGGGGATGTTGCTGAGTTCATCATTGGCCTGTGTAATCAGGCAACTGATGGCAGCATAAAATGATGATGGCTGAACCAGCACAACATGGGTTCACTTACAAACTTGTGTTGCTGCTACCTGGCACCTCTGGCAGAGTCATAGGAACCCTCACTTCCCCTGGTATTGAAATGCCTAAGCTGAGTCTTCTACCTACTGCATGGTGGTAAGAAGACCCAGAAATGGTCAGCTGGAAGCTCTGGGCTTTCTCTCTGTTCAGAGAGAGCAGCTCCAGAGGTGGGGAGCCATCAGGACACTGTAGAAAAGATGCCTCTAGACAACAAGCTTGGACCGAGCAACTGAAAGTAAAATTAACAAATTCATAAGTTTGGCCTCAATTTCAAAAGGGCAAACTTCAAAAACCAAAGCAATTGGGCAGAAAGAACAGTTTGGCACAGGAGCCCCAGAGCATCCCTGGCATTTCTTCAAGACAGCATACTTAAACCTATCCTGGGAAGAGATATCTTGAGCAGAGGGGAAACAAAACTTGGAGCAAGGGTCTCCACACTAGTGAGGTCTAAATGAACACTTAAGGAGGATTATTAGAAATGGTGGGGAAGCAGGCTTATGGCTGACTGTGGGAGTAAGGACTAGGTAAGCAGTAACCTGCAGCTGGGACAGAGAGTTGGGAGTACACCATTCCCTTCGGTGGTTTCTCATGATGAAACTTCTGCTGTGCAGAGAAGAACCAAAATGGGCCCTCAGCCCACCAACAATAGCAAGCTGCATCACACTAGTGCCCAGCTGTTGGCATTACGGGTGGCTCCTGTAAGCTTCTCTGGAGTCTGTGCAGCATGAGACCAGTGGGAAGACAGGAGACTGCTATCTCCATTTCTGGTTGCTTGTTTTCCCACCACTGTATCTAAACAATGTAGAGTCTCTGCAATCTTGAGCTCTAGTGAAAAAACACAAGGTCACCCATATGCGCCTGCATCTGGCAAGGCTTCAATAATGCTGTAGGTTGGGAAATCCTTAGGCCTGTTTAAAGTAGAATTCTAGAAACTCCAAACAGTACTTCCTCCTGTGTTAGCAAACAATTTATGAGCACGCAAATCCTGTACATAAAAATGGGGTGCTAAGTAAATAAGAACTGCAATATCATAGGCGACTTAAAAGTTAACACCAGAATATTACAATAGGAAAAAGTATGCAAAGCCTCAGATTGCATTTGTGTGTTCATGACAATCTAAACATCCTGGAACAGTTGGCTTTAATGGCCTAAGTCCCAGAAAATGCTGCTGAAATATAGCATCAAATCAGCATTTGCTTTTTTCTTCAGAAAGATTCCCTTTTGTGCCTCATCTTACCACAATTCAAAAGCGTGAAACACAGTAGGTGCTGTTGCTCATGTACATGACCTGGGTTAATCTAGAAAAATAATGCTTTTTCTTCTTTTGTTTCTTTAATAGACATCTTCTCCTGGGCACTGGTGAGGACAAGCAAGACCTACCACGAATGCCTCAGAACCCAGCCAACTCTGAACCCAGTGTCCGCACAAAAGGTGGTGATGATCACCATGTGGTGATCATGTGGACCAGCACAGGTGATGTTGTAGTAGGAGTCTGCTTCAGACCACTTGATGAAGAGGAGGTGGATGAAGTTTTCTTTAGGCATTTAAGGGAATCCTTACAGCCACAGGCCTGGATTTAATGACCTCGCTATCTGCAGGGCAAGCAGTGTAGCTCAGCACAACCATCACAAGAGGTTTCTGGAATGGGTTGAAGGCAATGTCATGATGGAGATGATGAATGAACCAACTAGGGGAGATGCACTTCTGGATCCGCTACTCAAACACAGGGAAGAACCAGCTGAAAATGAGAAGGCCAGAGGCAGCCTTGTCTGCAGCGACTACAAGACTATAGCACTTGAGGTGCTGAGTGAAGTCAGCAAGGCAAACAGCAGAATTACAACCCTGAACCACAGAGGAGCAGGGGTTTGCCTGTTGGTGGGGAGAGGAATACAAATGCATTGTACAAATTGAGTTAGGAAGCAACAATTTCAGAAAATGACAACTACAAAAGGGAAGGCAAATCCATCCTTCTGCTAGTCATCAGTGAAAATTCTGAGATTATAAACCACATATTTAGAAATATTTGAAAACCAGCATTCATTGTTTTCACTAGGCACTTAACAACCTTGGCCTCATTTTCAGTTCACTTCACATATTTAGGAGGTTATTTTATCTGAATTTCTATGTAAACAAGACATGCTACCACTTTGGTGTGCCTGTATGTCAAACCACTCCAATGCGAGAAAAGAACTTGCCAGATGTGGCCATCTATGAGAGAGGTGTGAAGAATTCCTACAAATGTCACGAAAATGTATGCCTACGTAGGTGACAAAGACCAGGTTAGCCTTTTTTTTATTGAAGGAAAGGATGCAAGAGGGGGCTGTTTTGTAAGATACATGAGAATCCTCAGGAGGACAAGGCATCATGTCACATCAAGCTGCAGGACAAGG
>JAVSBS010010598.1:6749-28699 GCA_033124195.1 Coracias cyanogaster
GCTTTTTCTATATGGAATTATTATCAGCAAGAAATTTGGCCTCATTGTCTCAGGTGGATTTCATTAGCCTGTTCAGTTTTTGTTGCTATCTTCCAATCTGAATTGTTTTTTGCCTGTTATCTCATGTTCTGCTGTGTTCAAAAGATTCTAACAGCAGTTGTAGGAAAGCCACAATGGAATATTAGCTGATAACTAATTACTTTTTATGAAACATGTCTAAATTACTACAAAATATTTCTCTACTGTGCAACCTACTTAGGTTATAGTTCTGTGAGGATTTGGGTATGTGCTAATTTATGATATGTGGTTTGAAGTTCTGCATTAAAAAACATCAAGTCCATCTTAATTATTTCAAGAAGGGCACTGAGAAACAGAGGAATTTCAAATCATTATTATTAATCTATTTTTTTTCTTCTTTAACATTAAAAGATACTATTCCTGAGGGATCAGTTAAGTACTTGCTTAACGCCAGTTAAGTTGCTGTCAGACCTGGTCTTAGCATTTGAAGTAAAGAAACCAGAGAAAACTGTAGCTTCTGTATCAAGTGACAATACAAAGTAGCACAATAAAAATAAAAATATATCCTATAGACAGCAGAATAAAACACTGTTTTCCTAATCACCTCTGTAACTCTGAGCTTGACAAGAAAATATGTCACATAGGTGTTTGTAGGTAGAATGTGGAAAAAAGTCAGAACTCGCACAAAAAGAGCGGTGGAAACCTCTTGCAGCATCTTCCTGTCTCTCTGTCCTCAGATGTGAGCATGTTATCCTGTTGTAGATCACCAGGTCATACTTCATTTGTTAAAAAGCTGATGCCAGGCATTGCATAGTAGATGCCATCTGAAATATATATAAATCTTAATGGACCTTCAAGCCCTAGGGAAGATGCTAAATCTTCTGGACTTCACTATACTTTACTTGCACAGTAATCCTTTATGTCTGAAAAACCTTAACCCTGGCTTTATCAGCTCTTGGTTTTAGCGGTGAACCCCCCTGACTCAGCCTGACACGTATTGACTAAGGTAGCAGCCCTCACATGCACCCTTACCCCAGCACCAAGCACATCCATGGTGTGACGTGAAATGCTCCTGTTGCATTTTCCTGTGTCCTGCCCATTTCTGAAGGCATGAGTGTGGGTAAGCCTTGGAGAAGCAGGATCCATAGAAACAGACCTGTGGGCCAGAGGGGAAAGTTGTTCCCTCACATCACTTTGGATGCTTAGGTACAGCAAGGCCTCCACTCAGCCTTGGGATCACTGCCTTTTCAGGAAAACATACCATTTCCACTCCTTCTGAGGACACATTTCCAATAGAAAGAGCCTCAGGGCAATTGGCAATTCAGCTATGAATCTATTTCTCAATTTTAGGTAAATAGGGCATTAAAAATGGAAAAGCAAGATCTCTTCTTTAAGTAGCCAAAATATGACACTTGTCAGAATGTGAAAGTCAAGTAGTATGTCCATTATAAGCTTTTCTGTGAAATTATTCTTTGAAATTTTCTTCTCTTTTTGCTGTAGTGCTTTGGAAAAGCCACTGACTCTTCTGCTGACTTCTGACTTCTGATGTTCTTTTTTGGTCAAAAAACCCCCTCATCTCTCTTTTTATTAGTTTTTCAAGGCAGACCTATCACATACATAAGTCAAAATGAATGATGAAAGTTTATGAATAGGCATCATATGGAAAATCTTCAACAGGCGCAAGCATTGTGTGACACTTCAAACACTATGTTATCTGAATAACTCTATCCTGGTTTCTGGCTGGAGGCAGTTCACAGGCATCACTGAGGTGAGAGTGTGAGTACAGTATGGGATACCAAAGAATCTTAAAACCATTTAACTGTCTGAAGTTATTTCACCTCCTCATATCAGTTTCTTGAATTTTGCAATTACTTGATTTCCCTCCAATTTTAGTGAACTAAGAGATAATGAAAAGGAAAGTTTTCCCTCAGGCTGATGCCAAGGTTACCCCTTTCTACTCCCCACTCCTGCTGAAGTGTTTACAAAGCTTATCCCAAATCATTGCAACTTATAGCTTGATTTTGCTTTGCATAAAATGTCAGGCTTTAGATTGTGCCTGTAAATGACAGAAGAATCTCAGTTGTCCATCGTGCCAACCAAGAGCAGAAACCTTGGCAGCTTTTCCAGTGTCACTTGGAAAACTAAAGTTTCTCATCATTTTGTTTTGTGGAGAGAAGCAGGAAAACATAATGACAGTGTAGCCCAAAGACTTCAAGAACCTAAATCAACTCATAAGGTGTAAAAAGCAAGTTGGGATTTATAGGCTAACCGTGTAATTTTAGCACGTATTTTTTTGATTTACAGGACTGGCAGCTGGAGGTAGACAGAGGTTGCATACAAGACTACCTAGTTTCACAGACACAGGAGAAAACATTGTTTCCGTTTTGTGGCTGGTATGTACCTGAGAGGGCTCTGCACAGACAGAGTCACCATTTTCTTTGAGCAACTGGGGAGTCCTAACACTTGCTGTTTTCCTGGGGCTCGCCTCACAACGCTACAAGCTAGTTTGCAGTGCTTGATTTCCTCGTAAGCAGTGATTATTCCCAGAGCAAAAGTGCAGATGAGAAAGTTATTCGTAAAAACAAAGTGCAGCGTGTCTAAAGAAATCGCAGATGTTGGGTGGCAGTGACAGGATTTGAAGCTCCAGGCTGGTGTTGCAGGGAAGAAGAGAGGGGTTTGCTTGCAAGTTTATTGAGCTGCTTCTGCTGCTTCCAACTCACACTGGTGACTAAGCCTAGGGTTGAGATAAAATATCCATGCAGGCATGGTTTTGCATCATATGCAGTACAAGGGGGCAGGGGCAGGTGTAGGGGAGCACCAGGCTGGCTGTGAGCCAGCCCCTGAGTCTCCCACACGCTGCAGGGGCAAGCAGCTTTCCTGGGAAGACACTGACAACTATGAAGTCAGCACTAAGGGAGGCTCTTCGTCCAGTGCTAGCCAAGTACTTGGGCTAACTTTCCTGCTGTCCCAGTGGGGCTGTTATAAGCCACCCGAATGCTTTTTTCTGGTTTAGATAGCCTCTGCATCCTCCAGGGCAGGATGAGCTGCTGTGCCTTCCTCCTCACATGCATGCGAGCACATGAGAGGCAGTCAGCGTAATGAGTGTCATGGCAGTAAAGGTGGGGAAAGCCAGCTGCAGAGAGCAAAGCTAAACATCAGTGCACACTGCTGAATATAAGAGGGGGAACCATGGAGCCATGTGTAAACCTGGAAGATTAAAACCCTTAGATAAATGGTAATTTCATAGAAGAAAACCTACTTTGTTTTCCCTTCTTTTGAGAAGAGTAAAATTGCATAGCACAGCTTTCTACTCAGTTAGAGACTAGTAGTCCTGGGAGGTGTACAAGACCAGGTTGGATGGGGCCTTGAGCAACCTGGTCTAGTGGGAGGTGTCCCTGTCATGGCAGGGGGTGTGGAACTAGATAATCTTTGAAGACCCTTCCAACACAAAACATACTATGATTTTATGATTCTTTCTACACTGTACAACTTATGGGATTGGAGAGGGAAAGGTGCTTTCTTTGTCCTCAGTCTTAGAAAAATAATTTTAAAACAAGTTAACAAGAATGGACCTTCACTGACATCAATCACATCTTGCCAGAAAAGGTATGTGCCAGCAGGAAGCTAGCCATCTCAAAGGGTAAAAGAGGCCACAAAGACATGTATCTTATATATATTTGCAGCTGAAATAGGTAATGAGTCTTGTCCACAGTATCATTAGCTATTATGAAACAGGTTTGAGATGCTTTTTTGGCAACTTCATTTTTAATCTTTACGGATCTTATGAGCATTCTCATGGCTCATTAAAGGCTTGGCTTTTTAAGGAAATGTGACTCAAGTCTGTGTCCATCAGTCTCTTTGCCTGCCTCACCCTCTTGCACAAGCTGGCTGTTCCTACCAGATTCAGCAAAAGTGCAAAATATCTTCAAGTTACAAAGGTGTGAAAAATTTCACAAAAATTGGCAGCTGTGAAGAAAAGGAGCCTCAGACTAATACTATCACTGAGGCAAAAGCTTAAGCATAAGCATGAGTGATGAACATGGGCTGAACTAAACAAAGTAGTTGCAGAGCATATAGTTATAGCCCTGAAGTTAGGGATCATAGGAGGGAGTTGGGACTGTGCAGAGTAGTAACTGAGATAATTGCAGTAGGGGCAGGCAGAAAGAGGAACAGATGTAGGACGCAAATGAATAGAAAACCAGTCATTATTAGTTCTGTTATTACCAAATTAGAATTTCCAAATAGTCACAAACCTCCAGGAGCTGCAGAATGAACTGAGACACCAGGTTTCATTACACTTGTGATAAATATCAAGGGATCTGCTAATATTGCAGCACTAGAACTCATTCTCACATTCCCACAGGGTCGCCCAAATACTGAGTGGTTATACTGACCTCACTAAAAGTACTTTTCATAAGCAGTCCCTATGCTAAGTGCAAGGATCTCATTAAAGAAAGCACAGCTTACTAGTATGAGAGTTCATTGAACCTCATGAGGTTCAAGAAGGCTGAGTGCCTTAGTATCTTAGAGGGACACCCTTTCATTCTTTTGAGGTACTTCACTGGTGGTTTTCTGTCAGGCTCTGTCACCTCAGGAGCCCCTGGCTCTACTCCATAAGACTTCAACTGTGCTGCGGTGTACCCAGTATGACTCAGATCAACAGACCTTGATAGGACCCTGTCCGTGGCATGTCATCCCACAGCTTGTCCCAGGCAAGCCTGATATTATCCACCTTCCCCTCCAAGTCTAGTTTAAAGCTCTGTGAATGAGCCCCGCAAACTCCTGAGAGAAGACCATCTTTCCCCTTTGAGGAAGGTGAATACCATCTGACACTGGCAAGCTGGCCATCCTGTTACTGAAAAATCCAAAGCTGTGGCTGTGACACTAGCTATGGAACCGTGTGTTAATGGTCTGTCTGTTTCTTCCAATGTCGCTGCCCACAACTGGAAGTACAGAGGAAAAAATAATCTGTGCCTCAAATTCCCTCACCAACTGTTTCAAGGCCCTGAAATCTCTTTTGATCACTCCTGGACTAAGCATTGCATCTTCAGCATCACCCGCATGGAAGATCAGTAATGAGTCATAGTCTGAGAGCCATACCAAGCTAGAAAGTTTCCTAGTGATGACCTTAACCTGGGCATGAGGGAGGGAGCAGACTTCTTAAGAGGAGGATCTGTCCGGCATATTGGATCCTAAGTTTCCCTCAGAAGAGAGTTGCTTGCAACTATAATCCATCTTTTCTTCCTCATGGAGGTGGTTGTGATATCAAGGAGTAGGCCTTTCTGACCTTGGTGACACCTCTGGTGTAGATGGACCATCATCCTTAGACTGGCCTTCCACATGCAGAGCCTCATACCTGTTGTACAGAGGCACCTGGAAGGGCAAGGTAGGCAAGGACGGGTTTCGCCTGCCACCCTGAGCATGGACTTGCTTCTGTTCACTTTTTTAAGCTACTGCCTGCAGCCTGACAGGAGGAGGACACAGGGTCCCCTTGATCTAGTCTTATTTCTGGTGGGTCATTCTGTTTCTGTCTCACGGAAGGCACAGCCCAACTCCACCAGTCCATCTCTTGCTCAGCCTTCCTGATGCTCCTTAACCTTTCTACTTCTTCTGGTAGCTCTGCCACCAGGCTGAGCAGATTGTCCACCTGGTCACACTGCACCCAGCTGTTCTCACTTACTGCCATCTGCTACCACTGAAAGGCTTTGGCACTCCCTGCAGTCCTGAGACCTGGAAGGCTGTGTGTTTTCATGGAAGTTCTGTCTGGGCTACCACATCTATTCTGGTGAATGCAGAGGACAGAGCTTTCTGCCAGTGGAGAGTACAGGTAAGCTCCTTCTGAGGGGGTGATGACCACTGATAGGACTCACCTCTTAAGCTGGAAGGTTGACTCCCTGCTTTCTGTGCACTCACTCTCTGTTTGCCCACTCTGGTTGCTGGTGCTCCCCAGGCTGCTTTTTATACATGTTGGGTGTTTATGGTTGCTCTGGCAGTGACCAAGCCTCACTAGCATCTCCTGCAAGAGCTGCTGGCTCCTGATGGTTGCCTTCACTGCCCTGGTGTTTCCCTACCTGCAGAAAAGCTACTGTGTGCTGAGATCTGCCACTCCACTGTTGGCTCCTGAGCAGCTCCCCTTGGTGACTGACAACTAGTTTTTGTTACCATGTGTTTAAAACTTTATTCCAGTGTACCATAATCCTAATCTCTCTACCTTCATCCTGCTCATACCTTCCATGTACTGATGATCATAACTTTGTCTAAAAGGCAGGGATGTCCTCTGATTATAAGTGTAGCTGATCAAGCTACTACTTGCATTATCCTTTTTCTCTACCTTAGAATCATAGCATGTTTTAGGCTGAATAGGACCTCTAGAGGTCATCTGGTCCAACCTCCCTACACAAGTAGGGACATCCCTACCTAGGTCAGGTGTCTCAGAGCCCCATCAAGCCTGACCTTGAATGACTCCAAGGATGGGGCCTCCACCAATTCTCTTGGCAGCCCATTCTAGTGATCTATCAGCCTCATGTTAAAGAACTTTTTTCTAATATTCAGCCTAAATCTACCCTTTCCTATCTTAAAACCATTACTCCTTGTCCTATCATTACAAACCCTTTTAAATAGACCTTCCTGTTGGCCCCTTCAGGTACTGGAAGGTCACTATAAGGTCTCCCCGGGGCCTTCTCTTCTCCAGGCTGAACAGCCCCAATTCTCTCAGTCTGTCTTCATACGAGAAATGGTCCAGTCCCCTGGTCATTTTGGTGGCCCTCCTCTGGACATGTTCCAATATGTCCACATCCTTCTTGTGCTGGGGGCTCCAGAACCATTTATTATTGAACTGACCATCTTCCAGGCATTATTTCTCCTTCATCTCCCTGAGCTATGCCAATAGCCCATGCCACCTTCAGTAACAATTCAGGCTAAACTAGTTGATTTGGTACTGAAGCAGACTAGAAATGCTCATATAACCTCATAATGCAGGTTGTTTACAAAAACAGCAGAAAGCCTGTAATGAACAGCTGGTGGGCAGAAAAAAATAAATCTACTACAAGCTACTTCCAAGGGGACTGTGTGTCTGTATCACTGTATATATATTCTAGATAGTCATAGAGACTAAGGCCACATCTACAAAGTATTTTCAAGGTAAGTGAAGCTCCAACCTATCTCTTAAATCTCAACCTGTGTGGCTTCCTTAGAGACAGGCAGGGAATCTGTGATGGAGCAGGAAATTGAATCAAGCTTCCCATGTAGCAAGTCTAAATTGCATTTTTTTTTGAAGTTTGAAGCCAAGTTAGAGAAACAATTGTCAAGTAAGCACTGCACAGCAGCAGAATAGGAAAGGAAAGTTTCTGCTTATTTCAAATACAGAAACTTCTGTGAACTGCAGGTGTTACAGATTAACACTTTAATGGGAGCCACATGCATTGCATCCTTTATGTCTGACTCCAACTGAGGTTGAGAAACAAAATTGTTTTGACATCTGAGGAGGACATAATGTTCTTTCTGAATATAGATCAGGCTGTCTGTGACCTGTAAATTAAACAACTCTGAGTAATTTTTTATAAAGAAGTATGATCAAAAGGAAGAGGCAGAAATTTTTTCATGATTATGGACTATCCTAGGAATCCAGTTCCAATTACAGAGTCTCTTTAAGTGCACAATGGCAAAGTTTTAATCTTGTTTTGCTGAAACCCTTGAGCATGTGCTCAGGTATGGCTATATTCAGAATAGCATATAAGTAATACCTAGACCACAACACTTTCTTCTGGTGCTGACTGTAATTGATTCCATTCATTGATTCTGCCAGCCCTGATCTAGTTTTTGGAAGATGTTTGCATATATATTCACATACCTTACCATTAGTGTACACTGTTTTTCCCCTTGTCTGCTTAAATGTGTGCCACAGTCTTCCTGTACTGCTAAAGAAATATTTCTAAACTGTCTTCATACTGCTTCTATTCATTTCATTTTTTCTATTTTTCCCTTCAGTCTGTCCCTATCTAATTTTCTCATTTAAGGAAAATTATTCTGTCTTCTAAAGTTCTGTACTGGAGACATCTATCCTAAACTCTATAAGGAAGCAGAACAAGACATGTTAGGCAAATGAAAACAGACTCCACTTTCTTCCAACAAACAGGACATTCCCTTAATGGCACTGCCACTTTTCAGACTCTATAAGTATCTGCAGTGCTATGCAATGTTCTGCCTCTGTGCACCTTCTTCTCCCTTTTGTGGCAGACTGGTTTGCTTCCCATTTTTAGCTTTTGTGTTAACACGTCTCTTCTTCTCAGTGTCAAGCTCTGCCTCATGCTGGTGAGCAACCTGTCCCCTCATTGTTTGTCATTTAGTCCGATCTACACTTTCTTCCACTCTATTGCAACATTTAGTAACTGCACAGAAGTCATGGACTCAGTTGCTCACATCTGTATTTGCACAGAGTTCTCTCTTTATCTTACCATGCAAATCCCTATGTGGTCAGCATTTATGTATGATCACTTGCCTGCACAAAGCTAGTGTTTTTATACACAGAAGCCGCATGTAATAAGTTTCTATTTGCCAAAGAGCTTGTATACATTCACTAATTTAGTCTCCCAAGGAGCAGAATGCAAGAAGTGGCAACATGGAAAGCTTTGTTTTGAAGAGGTCTTGTAACTTTTCCATTCACAGTTTAGCAGTCCCATCCTTGGGAAAGAGTCCTTGATTCAGAATGCCATGAATGGAGAGAAGTATCTGGTTTTGTCACACTTCATACAGGAGAGGATGGAACATAGGGAAATTCCAGAACTTGGTGAGACACAGATGCCTGAGTAGATGGGGACATGCCAGGTAATCCAGAAAAAGAAAAATCTGTATCCTGTTGTTCTGAGCCTTGATGCTGTGGTTGTTTTATGAGTCTTTGGAATCTAATTCCTGGAGCATTATGATTTCTGTGACTTCCTTTTCCTTTCTGCTCCACTTATGGGGGAGCTACAAAAGCTCCCATAGGACAATACAGATGTTCTGAAACGTAAATTCAGAGGGATGTACAGCATTCAACATTTAACAGGGATTTGTTTTGCCTTCTCATTTCTGTTTAGAGAAGCAAAAAAACCCTCAGAACAAGGTTGCCATGCTCATAATTCTATGCTTTCCTTCAGGCACATGCTGTCTCGGTGGAAAAAATGAAGCCTCAGTCTGATACTGGCTACTTTCTTTCTCTCTTCTAGCCTGCCTCCATCCATATTTAGGGTTTTAATAGACTGAGGTGATAAATCAGGTGGAATGATCTCGCCAGCAGCTTGGCCCTGGAAATCCATCTTGGGTGGCAAGGAGAGAGTGAGTTCATGGAGGAAGCACCAGTGATCATGCAGATTTCAGTAACAGACTCCTTATTCTGTTTGATGGAAGTGTCTTCTGTGCAGAGTTGATACAACGCGCCATTATACACCCCTCAGCCCCTGCCAGCACATGAAAGCCACATCTGCCATGCTAGAGCAAGACAAAAAGCGCCTTCCATTCAAGGCATCCAAGGAACCCTGGCAACTGCACAGATAATGATTTACTCTGTCTTCCCTTTGTTCTCTTGACAGCCTGGTAAGTGCTTAAGTGTGTTCACAGCATTCAGGGGAGTCTGACCAACTCATGTTAAAAGACATAGTGAAGAACAAAAGAGGTTATGGCCTCAGTCTCCCAAAGAAAGGGAGAGCATGACTCATGTTTGCAACAACCTTGTAATATGAAAGATCATCCTAAGGCAAGGAATGTTTCTCACTAGGCATAGGCAGAGATGCATATGGGATCAGAAAATGTTTAATTACCATTGGCAGGTTTAAGCCCTTTCTTTGGGCTTTCAAATAACTTCTTGGAATGAAAACAGGATAAGGTATGCTTCAGGTTTGTGTCCTATGCTCTCTTCTTTGGATGAAGAAGGCATGGACTTTCTAAGGTATACATCTATGATTTATTTAACATTCTGCTGCTATTGTGAATATCTCCCTTTCACTTTCTGCAACCGCAAACAGGCAAAATTGGGAGGTGAACACCACTTTGTAAAAGACCAAGGTTAACTTCTGTGAATCTGTGGGAATGTTGCTCACCTACAGGAGATAGACTCCACAAGGAAACAGCTAGGGAAGGCCAGCAGATACCACCAGTTCTAAATGATCTTTGAACACCTTGCAGCTGAATTTGGGACCAAAATAAGGTGGGGCTTCCTTTCACTTGCCTTTCTGGCATTTAGATTTCATAAGCATTGGGTTTGTTTTCTTCTCTTGTTTGAAAGCTAACTAAGATGACAAGAAACCAGAATGTGAGACTTATAAAATCTTGACACTGGGCAGTGGAATACGCAGCCTTAATTTCATTCTTTTTACTGGGACAAGGCAGATTCTATGTTAATAAAAAACCCCACCAGATACCATGTGTCTGATAGAAGAATGAGAAGCAAGGAGCCTCAGGATAGCCATCATGTCTGAAGAATTCAGTTGTTGTTCCAGCTTAGCTCAAACAAAATCAATGTGAGGATTTGTCCCAATTCCAATTAGTCCACATCATAGATCAGTATATCTGGCAACTCCTCAAAAGATTTGAGCAGATATTTCATGAGGCTCAGCAGCCCCTCATTCTGTTCAGTTAAATGTCAGCGGAGCATACCTGGCACTTTGCAAGAATTGGTTTCCTGGATAAGATGAAAGCTGACTCTGACAGAGAAGTAGAGGGTGAGAATGGAGAGACACAAGCAGCTGAATCTCTTCAATGTTTCTGAGCATCATTAAAAATAACAGTGCCTGAGAATGTAAATGTAAAAGACATATAGGTCAAAACTTCAAGTGTGATTTTGCAGAGGTAAAAGCGAGTTTCTTGGTGCAGCATCTTTAGGTACATTATTTGGATGTAGTCCTAGGCAGAAGAATTTGAAAAATATTTACAACATTTCACAGATATTTTAACATCCCTTCTTTTGGATGTTTTAGTTTTGCACTTAGGGGATGAGGGCAGAATAAATCCTGCTTGAACTTTGCTCACTGGAAAAGTAAAATAATTGCTTTTGCAAAAGAGAAAGTGAATAACTTTGAACAAGTTCTGGCCAAGTTCATACCAAAGGTGCTGAACTCTTCTCTGTGAAGAGATCTCATGTAGCAGAGATCATCTTGTACTGCATGCTGATATTTCCTCCAAATTAACTTAAACTGGCATTCTGCCTCAAAAGTTGAAAAATATTAAACCTGACACTCTGCTTGTTTTTCCTCAGTTCAGAGCGTCTACAGCTACCCCCTTTGTGACTTCTCTGTTGCTGCTGGGCTTCCACTTAGATTGCTTAGATGTCCTTTCCCACTATTCTCAAAACCTCTGCTGGCCCCCAAGTGACTCCTGCACTGTGACTCACGGGCCTCTTTCATCAGGAGGCAAACTAATGGTCTCCTTTGACACATGCTGGATACGTTCTGCACAGCTCCAGGGTTTCTGCTGCTGCTAATGAGATTTTTCTGGAGGGTTGTGAAAGATCATTAAGAAGTGGTATCTGAAAGCCCAATATTAGTTTTTCAGTGTTTAACCAGGGGTGCCTCCTCACTGCTCAATGCTAATAATGGCAGGATGGTTGCTTTGCTGGCAGGGTGATCAAAGATCAGCTCACTGGTGTCAACACACAGGTCCATCTGCTAGATTGGGTGTTTTTGAACTTTTGGAGTGATGAAAAAAAGCTGTATTTGATGGTGAGTTGTGGAGCTGAGTGGTAAGTGAGTGGCTGCACCTAGAGGGAATTCCTATCTTAGTTAGGTGTCTGGTTGTGGAGGGAATAGAGAACCTTATCTGAGAGAGACGCTTCAAGAGGAATCCTTGTCCTTGAAGATGAAGTGGATGGTACTAGGTGGTGGTGGGCTGGGGAAAATGGAAAATTATCCTTGGGAGACAGCCCTGTGGGATACTGTTGGTCAGAGAATGGGTAGCATGGAAAAGAGAACATCCATTCCTGAAATAGGAGCTATGGAGAGTGCTAGAAGAGCCATGGGGCAGAGGGCACATAAGAGCTTGGGGAATAAAAAGGAAAAACTCCCTGAGATGCTATTTCTTGGTCTTGTTAGAAAGGATTCAAGGAGATGGTGGATAAAAGACTTGATCAAAGGAAAAGCTGGAATTAGTCCCAGAAGACAGAAAAAAATGTGATGAAACATACTTTTGTTGCTCTAGAAAACATCCTTTCCTCACAATCCAGAGCTGATGAAGACCTTCAATTTCCCTACTTGCTACTTTGGAAGATAGTGTGAAAATCCTTAATTCAGGGAACTGGAAATGCTGAGGTACAGACTTAAAGACTACTGAGCTAGCTGAAAAATGGAAGAAAGTCAGTGGATTACAGTTTCCAAGGCTTTCTTTTATCTAGGAAGGAGAAGGACTGAAAGGCATCACTAAAAGGAATGCTTCATAATTTTTGCAAAAGCTCAAGAAAAGATGACCCTGATGGAGGCACTGTGTCTTTAAGAAGACCTTGACAGGAAAAAAGTGCATTTGAGTTTAAGAGGAAGCTTAAGTTCTGACATGCTGATCTGTTAAACTTCAAAAATAGCCATGCACTTCACAGAGCTTTCCCAGAACACTGGCAGAACTGTCCAAAGGCCCAGTGTCGAGGGATTTCTGAATACTACATCTGAAACAAAACAGAGATGTGTCATTCTTTGTGAAGTGGAGCACGTAAAATCACTACAGTGCTAAAGTAGTGGTATCGTAGATGAAAGGTACAAGAAGTCCGAATTCTGCTTTGCTTCATGTATAGTGATGGGCAAAAGCTGATTAAAATTACATGATTGCTGTATATTGGTCTGTTGCCAAACATTTAACACTTCCAAAACTTTAACTGAAGAGATGGCTAATTACAGGGCTGTAATAGACGTGCATATTCTCATGTTAAAAATAAAATGTATATTAATTGTATTTTTTACCTACAAGTACAAAAAACAGGTGAAAGATCTCAAGAGGATCCAGGATTAGGGAGCTATTTCTACAATTTCTGGGAATTAATTATATTCCTGTTTAGATAATCGCCATCTGTTATCTCATAACAGGGATAAATGTATGAACAATCATCCTGGGAAGGGCAGGAGGCCAGAATGGTTACTTATAAGGATGTCTTCAGGGCACAGAGAAGCTCTGAGCATAGATTAGAGCTGAAGGATCCCAAACGTCTCATCATTATTGCTCTTGAGACTGTTTTCTCTCCTTCTGTAAAGCCAAACAATCCTGGAATGGTTTTAAACACAGGTGAGCAGAGGTGCTGAGGAAAAGGCTATCTTCACATGACAGCCAAGGGAGGAGTAAGCCTCTTCCTTGGGATTTACACCTGCACATAAACCAAGTTTCCATGAAAATGGAAATATTTCCCACCACTTAGAGATATATTTTCTTGGTTGCATCAAATATTTTCTTGTCTGCTTGCTGAGTCAGCTCTGTTTCTGGCCTGAATTTCTCAGGGCACTTACATTTGCCTACATTTAATTTTTGCCTTAGGGTATGGATTTGGCAACCTGACAGCTGGCATGTGTTGGGCACCCAGGGCATTTCCCTGGGAAACAGACTCTCCAATAAAATCTGTTCCACGCTGATAACGTTTAGATCTGAGGAAAACCAGCAGAAAAGTATGGCCAGGGGCTGTTGGCAACTTTGGAGAGAGCCAGAGCTCCAGGCTACAGCTGCTCAAAAGAGCCTAAATTAACTAAAAAAGGAGGCTTTCTGCAAGCCTTTAGCTTTGGAGGGAAGCTAAAGCAGTGAGATGTACAGGTAATTTGAAATCATCACTTGAAAGCCTGCAAGGACAGAAAAAGTAGAATGACCCTTGGATGAGGCAGTTGCCATGGGGAAACTCATCTTTAGTCTAGCTATGTGAGTCAGCAATTTGAGAGGGCTTCTGTGCATACATGCATAATAGATTAGGGATGCAAACGTAAGGGACAAAGAGGGGGACCAGAGAAGCTGAATTGCTTGGGGGTCCCTACCCCATAACTCCATGGGGAGTCAAAGCCAAGTCTGCCTTCAACAAGTCTTTCTGCGAGCAGCAGATTAAAGGCAGTCTGGTTACCCATGAAAACGTGTGGATCAGATCCTAAAGGTGCAAAAGTCAATTGACCTTTCCTCTTTAGAGGTGACACCCTTCAAGTTTCTCTCTTGACTCCTAAAAGTATCTTTCTCTTCTTCAGGGCTATCAACAGCAGTTTAAATGAGCTTAAAATACTTCACATGAGTGATCCTCCATTAATTTAGCTGAAATCAACCAAAGAGTTCAAAAGTTAGGGGTGTTTAATATGTGAAGAGAATATACAAATCAACATGCAGAGTGATGGCCTAAGTATGGTCGATTTTTCACTTCAGAAAGCAGCCGAAAATCTGTTTGGTGGCAGACAAAAGGCAGACTGTGATTATCACCACTGCTGCTCAGGATGAAATCCTGGAGAAAGTAAGTATAGCTTTTAGAATAAGAAGCCTCGGACAAGATATACTCTGTTTCTTTCGCCAGTGTAGGAGGCAGCATGCAGACGTGGGATGCAGGTACCAAGCTGATGATTCTAAGGTCATACAGAAAAAAACCCCATGATGACAAGGAGTTACACACATTATTTACCAGTAGAAAGTTCAAGAACAGTAGTAAAGATATGTTTATACAGGGCTCAAAATCAGTGACACTGAATAAACAAAGACTTGTCATGCTACTGAGATATATCTATAAATTTGAAGACAGCTCTCACTAAGTACCTCCAAAAAAAGGAAAAAATTCCCTGCAGTACAGTCAGCATAGTTTTGTGGGGGCTGGAAAAACTAGATACTCTTTTTTTTACTGTATTATTCCTACTTGGCTGTAAGAACTTAAAACAAAAATGCCTGTGTAATCAGACACTGATGGCAAAGTAGAGGGATAGCAGAGGGAAAAGGAAAGATAAAACCCAGTTCTGAGCTAGATCCCAAGCTTGAATATGACTTTGTAGATGTGATATTGCACATCTCTGGAAGGGAAATAGTGGCAGAAAAGAAATTGCAGGAGTAGCCCTGCAGTTGTGTAAATCATCCTCCTCATCATTTGGCTTCTTAAGAAGTAGGTAGCACCTTTCTCTACAGACCAGAAGCAAGTGGAGTGGCTTGGACAGGCATACGCTTAGCTGGATAAAAAAATGGCTGGATGGCTGGGCACAGAAAGTGGCAGTGAATGAAGTTAAATCCAGTTGGCAGCTGGTCACAAGTGGTGTTCCCCAGGATTCAGTAATGGGGCCTGTTCTGTTTAATACCTTTATCAATGATCTACATAAGTTTATCAAGGGCACCCTCAATAAGTTTTCAGATGACACCAAGTCAGGTGGGTGTATTAATCTGCTTGAAGGTAGGGAGGCTATACAGAGAGTCTAGATAGGCTGGATCAATGGGCCAAGGCCAATGGTATGAGGTTCAACAAGGCCAAGAGCTGGGTCCTGCACTTATGTCACAACAACCTCATGCAATGCTACAGGCTTGAGGAGGAGTGGATGGAAAGCTGCCCGGTGGAAAGGGACCTGGGGGTACTGATCGACAGCCCAGCAGCGTGCCCAGGTGGACAAGAAGGTCAACAGCATCCTGGCTTGTGTCAGAAATAGCGTGGCCAGCAGGACTAGGGAAGTGATCATTCACCTGTACATGGCACAGGCAAGGCAGCCTTATTATGTTTATTTTACCCCAAAAGGCCTAAAGGAAGCAAGAAACATAGCAGTTTGACAGGCTGTGTCCGCACTATGTTGGGGCACACAGGTGGGTTCACCCACTTTCTGACAACTCATGTGCTCAGACTGGGCCTCTGTATATCCTTCCTCTCAGACCTCTATTGGTGTTGCTGGCAGATGTAAAACACAACTGATGTTTTCTGTCTTCATCTCTGAAGTAGCCTTCCTTTAACTCACTGGCATTTCTTCACCAGCCAAGCTGTGTTGCTCTGTTCCCTATGATTAGCTATTGCAAATCTTTGAGAATTTGGTGGAGTTTTCTAGTGATCAATTATCTGTAAGGAGCTCAACTGAAGATATCACGCACTATTTATTTTTTTCTCAGATTAGAGTATTTAATCTCAGTCTCTTAAAACAAGGGAAAGACTCCATGCATTTCCAGTCCAAACAGCCTGTCAACTGAGTAGTTAAGAATATATTTTAGGCCTGTGGTGGTTAATGGGTAAAACTCATTGAAAGTAAAATTATGCCCAGTACAAAATGGCACTAGGGGTAAGAATTGCTCAACTGAAAAAAATAGGACCTTCGTGTTGATGTTAAACATATAAGTTATTTAGAGCTCCTCATCTAAGCCAATGTCCAGCCACCCTGTATTTTTATGCTAATTACTTTGGAGAAAATAAGACCTACCTTCTCAATAGTCTTACCTTTCCTTTAAAGGTACAGGTAGTTGAAAAATAAGAAAAAGTCCTGTTTTTTGAATGCCTGTTGGTTTTTCTAGATTCAGCTGAACCCTTTAGCTACATGTGGAAGCTTATTGAGTTACTTCTGAATTTTCTGTAAGATTATTAATGAATAATAATTGTTATTTGTTAACATTATTTTGTTTTGGTAAGATTAGTATTGAAAACACCATGTAATTTGAAAGGCTGAAAAGTTCAGCAATCTAAGCTGATAAAGTCATCTTTCCAGGAAGAAGAAAATGAAAAATGTTTAATAAATCTGAATGATCTCTTCCAGGCAGAAGCTGGTCCGAAAACTCCTATGACCGCTGTCCAGAAGTGGTGCTCAGTTCTCTGCGATAGCTTTTTCCTAAGGCTTTGCACAGTAGTCTGGGGAGAGGCTGCTCATTTTGAGGACTGCCAAATTACCTCTAAACTGCATTATGGGGCCTTTCTGTCAATTAAAGCATTTAAGCACTTCATGGGAGTGGGCTTCCTGTGGATGTGAGCCTGTGGATGGGGCTTGCTGCCCAGGCAGCGTGAGCCTGCCACTGCTCTCAGTGCTTTTTCAGAGCTTGCCGCTTTCCTGTGGGAAGCGATTTGAGTGGTGGTATTGTTTCTTTCCCATGTAGACCATGAGAGTGAACCCCTTGGGCATGGTGGGAGCCAAATGCCTGTGTTTGTTAGCAGTGTACAACAGCACGAGGCCTGGCTGTACATATGGGAAATGAAAAATATAGCAAAGGTGATGGGAAGACAAAGCAGGCTAGCTAAAGGGACATCACCACACTGCCGACTTCAAGGGACTTACCAAAATCAAGTGCATGTTGCAATTGTATAAGCCTAGTGTGTGTGAATTCACATTACGCAGACACAGAAGTATGTCAGCTGCACAAATGCTCTTATAAGTCTCCTATAACTGCTGAGAAAGTGTCTGGATGATGAACCCCCTCACATGCATCTGAGTTTTGCCCAAGGGACTGCAGACTGACTGATGAACTTGTTTATCCCACAGCATCTGTAAGGCTGGCAGTGCTTTAGTATCGCAGCAAAGGGAGAGCTCCCATCCAGAATACTGTAATGAGGGTGGCTTGTGCTGAGTGGTTAATACCTACATAGATCACTCCTTTCATTTCCATGCCTTTTACAGCTTTGTGTTGCCTAAAATCTTGCACCTCCAAACCTACCCAGCAGTTAGGCCCTATATAGTTTTATTCTCTTGTATAGTCATTTTATGAATAAAGTGAGTTCAGGCTGCATTGGGAGGTCAATGTAGATCCTTCACCTCATAGATTGCTTTGGCTAATGTTGGTTGGTGCCTTTCAAACCAAGTGTGATAATCTCAGTCTTGTCTGTAAGTTTCACACCATGCTTCCCTCTCATACCCAGGGTAAACCCATGAATTTTGATCTCCAGTATTCTCCTGCTGCCTAGCAAATTATCATTTAACTTACTACACATGAGTCAAATTCCTATTTAGCAGCTGTTACCTGGAGAAAGCAACTGGCTTGTCAACAATTCAATAACAGAAGTCTCTTCTTGGGACCAAAGATACTGATGTAAACATTTCAAATGATGTATTCTGAAGACAGTGGAAATTATGTGCTACATAACTCATGTGACCAATTTTCCTATAAGAGGGGGAAAGCAAAGCAAAATTAGTTTATTTAATACACATGAGAAAAAGTAGACTTTGTAAGCAAGCACTGCATCTGGCAGGTACCTAGTCATTGCCTTTCAATAGAGGCACCCTATGTTTTCAACATGCTGTTCCATGCTGACAGGTTCAAAGATCCAGTGGTATCTTAATCTAGTAAGGAAAGGCAGATGGCACTGCAAAGCCTGGATTTGCTTGAAGCTAGAACAAAGCTGAATCCCTGCTCAGAAAAGTATTTATTCTGTATTTGTTAGGGGACAGAAACACAAAGCTCTATGCCTGGGTCCCTGTTGCTGCCTGAAATCAGTATGTAACCAGGGGAATTCCTGTCTCTCATGACAACTGCCATCTCAATCAATGCACTGCAAATTGAACCAGGGAACACTGCACCTAAAAGTGTAAGTTTTCCTAGCTTGTGTTGGCTCATCAGCACCATACAGATCCATCTCCAGAAAGAAGCTGTATGCCATATAATCCTCCTCTGACCGAAGGGTTGCAGAATCTACAATAAAAGGTTTTGTTTCACACAGTGTCAGGGAAGTTGGGAAAATAGTTGGGAAAAGGTCAATAGGCTATTTGCAAAAACTCTAAAGATGCTTTTACAGTCTCAGCCTTGCAAATGTTGAAGAAACCACACAGTCTGAAGCACTGAATTGTCAGAGGTTTCATATGTACTTTTAAAGGGGCAGGCTGTGTGGGAGGTGTGTGTTTGTTTAGCTGGTCACTACACAGACTGTGGCATGTGTGAACTCGGTCTGAAGTGTCCTACAGCTGCTTGGATAGAGGGGCTGCGCTGGAAAATGTCAATTCTTTCTAAAATACAAAAAAAAGAAATGCTGTGGGAAAAATTAAAAATAGAGTATTTGTCCCCTCAGTAAAAAATGTAGGTAAAAATAAAATTCAACACTTCCAATCTTTCTATATCTCTTGCTGATAGCCAGGTACAAACTCATGGCATTTGTCATGCTGCTAAAAAAATGTAAAATAAAGATAACTTTAACATTTGTTTTTAGTTCACGTCATTAAATTCTGTGGTTCATAATAGGGTTGAATTTGGCCCCAAGTAGTGGTTTGTCCTCAGAAGCTGCTGTAACTAATAATGGATTTATATTCACATTACTTGTTTTAATATGTAAATGGCATTAGTGGTTTTTCATTGTAAAGCTTTTTCCAACAAAAAGTGATTTTTTGACCAGAACAAGGATTCTTCTTTTTTAATAAATTCCCCCATTAAAAACAAAAAAAGGACATATGTATTGAGATTGCAATTTTTCTTGTTTTTCAGGAACAAAAAGGGGAGGTAACTCTCTGGCAATAAAATATCTGCTTCTTTATAAATACATTTGATCTTGATTTTGAAACTCAAATGTATGGTTTCTTTTTCTGTATAGATCTTAAAAAATGGTGTTTTGTTTCTTTTCTATTTTATTGCTAAAACAAGCCTGTCTGAAAACATTAATTGTGTTTTATTCCTTTTAGGCTTTGAGCAGAATACAATTGCTGGCCCTTTTGTTTTATTAATTCCCCATACAAATATACATTCTACTCAATTTAGGATCGTGAAAGACACAGGGATTAGAAACCTATTTAGGCTGACTAAATCCTTTGAAAATTTTAAATGGAAAATATTATCACAGGTTGGGTGTTACATCTACCAAACTTTCATCCAACTGGTTAATTATCTGCTTGAGAGGATCCCTACACCTTTTTGTGAAAACAGGGAGCTTCAGCAATGATTGCAATCTCCAGACCAGAAAGGCAAGCACACATAGTCATCTAGAGCTGCGGTAAATGCAAAGCAGCTGAGGAATTTTGAAATTTTTTTTTATTAGAAAGACTTTGCTAAGAGGACACATACATGTGTAGGAGGAACAGTTCAAGAAGAGAGAGTTCAAGAAAACTCATGGGAAATGATCAAGCACAATTTCTTTCTATAAAAAGTATGTCTAAAGAGCAGGCAAAAAGTCTGCAGAAGAGCTGAAAGGAACAAGGGAAGGAGTGAAGGATGGGTTGTGAGAAGGTACACAGATGAATGGCACTGGGGCAGTGAGCAGATAAACTCTGAGGCTTTGCTTCCTCCTGCCTCTAAAGCAGCAGGTCTGTGATGCATCCTACTGTAGTTATGACAATGTGTTCAAAGGCATGGGACTCCATCTTCCAAATGTTTATTTTCCTGACAACAACAACCTGTAAGGCCCCAGTGTTTTGGACTGGCTACTGAGGCTGGGAAGCAATGTTATTTTGTAAGGGGAACATTAAACACCGTGGGGAGGTGATAACTTTGCAGGAGGAGGTGGGAAAGGGTAGACTCTTTTCATAAAAAGAAATCTGTGCAGCCAGATGTAAATAGGATGGATGAGTTTTCTGATCATCAAGAGACATCTGGCTTTGTGAGATGCCCTCTGTGACTCCTCAGTCAGCAAAAAAATCTATCTAAAATGTGATAGCACAGCATCTCAGGGAGCCTGGGCTTGAGAAGTGACCACTTGAATGTTTTTAAAGGTGTTGAAGTCACTTGCAACTATTACGGTTTTAGATGATCTTCTAGCTTCTTTTTTTTTTTTTTTTTTAAGTGACTGTTTCGTCTCTCTGAATTGAGGTCTTGGTAGCTATTTTTAAGTTACTATGGCTAGCTCGACTTTTCCAAGGGTAGGGTCAAGCTGACTCAAATAAAGGATCTTCTTTGGCCAGATAGTAAAGGGCACGGCTGTGAAATCCAAAAGACAGAGGAAAGAGCAGGAGGATACATTACCAGTTAGAATAAGAGGCTGGGGAAGAGGTCTGGGGACATCTTTTCACAGTTATATACTAATCTGTCACAGCAGACCTTCCAGTCATCTCTGTAGGACACACAACATCTAAACTCTGAAGGAAGAGTAATTCTCTCATGTCAGTGGCTCCAACTTTTTATAGAAGTCAGTTGGTTTAAAGCATTTTCTGTTCAAAACTAAATTAGAAGCAGGCTTTTCAAAACAGCTGAACTGCTGTATGTCTCAGTGCGATGCTTCCACACAGATGTATGTGTTTTTGGCATGTAGCTGGCATTATTCCCAGCCTTTAACCAATGGCCTACTTCTGGGTATTTTTTTTTCCTTCAAAATTCCACCTCAAATCTATGTAGTGTTTTCAATTTCCAAGCTAGTTTTCTGTTATTTTTTTTCTTTTTTTTTAAGGCGGGTCTTAGAGTTAGCAATGCAGTCAGGTATTCAAGAAGCAAAAAATTTTGTGTGCTGAAGGGAATGATACAATGAGCCAGCATAGGATATTGTTTTTTAAATTGGGGCATGACTTAATATAATACAATAAGCTTTGATAGGAATAAGATCATTCTTACATATCTGCTTTCATTAGAATTTGATATATGACTAGCAGGAGACACATGTATAAGGAAGAGGGGAGGGAAATAAGGGAGTACATCAGTACCTTCTCTCTGTGTGCTTTTCAGCTTCATCTATTGTGTAGTTCCATGTCTATTTAACTATGAATCTGCAGGCTCAGGCCTGGATTGACACAAATATGTATCCTGCAACAGTTTTTCTTCTCTCTCAACCTCTGGGATTATGGAAGGATTTCAGGTGTGTGAAGGCCTCCTTGAGAAAAAACAAATTGCCATGGTATTGGTTTTGCAATGGAATTGCACCCAGTATCAGGTATAAATCCAAACTCCATTGCTCCACAGTTTCCATCACAGGAAAACAGTTGGGATGTCCTTATATGCTAGCATGGCAGGGGTTGTTGCACTGATTCAGCTGTCATAATTTTATGCTGCCATCAGTTGCCTGATCACACAGGCCAACACTGAAATCAGCAACATCCTCTTGGAAGGCTTCTCTCTGTGTGCTTTTCAGCTTCATCTATTGTGTAGTTCCATGTCTATTTAACTATGAATCTGCAGGCTCAGGC
>JAVSBS010010599.1:0-18596 GCA_033124195.1 Coracias cyanogaster
GAAGAGTGTGTCCAGCAGATGGAGGGAGGTCCTCCTCCCCCTCTACTCTGCCCTAGTGAGACCTCACCTGGAGTACTCTGTTCAGTTCTGGACTTCCCGGTTCAAGAAGGACGGAGATCTGCTTGAGAGAGTCCAGCGGAGGGCTACGAGGATGATCAGGGGACTGGAACAGCTGCCTTATGAGGAAAGATTGAGACCCCTGGGGCTTTTTAGTCTGGAGAAGAGAAGACTGAGAGGGGATCTAATTAATGTATCTAAATACATGAGTGCTGGGTGTCAAGAAGAAAAGGGCAAGCTTTTTTCACATGTGCCCTGTGATATGACAAGGGACAGTGGATGCAAGCTAGAGCACAGGAAGTTCCACCTCAACATGAGGAGGAAATTCTTTACTGTGAGGGTTACAGAGCACTGGAATGGGCTCCCCAGAGAGGTTGTGGAGTCTTCTTCTCTGGAGACTTTCAAGACCCGTCTGGATGTGTTCCTCTGTAACCTGCCCTAGATTCTGTGGTCCTGCTCTGGCAGGGGGGTTGGACTTGATGATCTCCAGAGGTCCCTTCCAACCCCTAACATTCTATGATTTTATAGGAGCTAAAATAAGTTACTTCAAAGTGCCCATCAGAATCTTGATAATCTGGAAAAGTAAGCTTTATTTTAGGCCACCCTACAGTGCAGTTCTGCCATTTTACCTTAGTTCTGGGTTATGAATATGTTGCAAACAGGCCTGGCATCTACCATATCTAAAACAGGAAGTTGCCAGAACTGCTGAAGGGGCCCCTGAAATTTGGTCAGCTGAGTCTGTTGGCCGAACTGGTCCTGTCTTGGTTATCAGTCCATCTTCAAACAATAAGAGTAAATACAATATGGCAGTCCTGCTCAAAACACATAAATTGCAAAGCTGCACTGACTTGCAGATCATGGGCTGGCTCAAAAAAATCCCAATGTAAACCCCTGCAAGCTGATGTCAGCACTGCTGTCCTCAGTCTGCAGAGACCCCTAGGTGCGGAGAGAGGTCAGCTAAAATGGGCAGACACATCTCTTCCAAAAATGACTGATAATGCATTTTCCCTCTTCTATCCAAAAGGCTGACTAGAGGCTTAACCTCCCTTAAGGATATCATTTCAGTTATCTGATAATTTTTCTCATGGCAAGGGGAGGAGTGAAGAGTAGATACAAGGGTGAGCAGAGGTTTCAGTTATTATCATGTGCTTCTCAACTAGGATCTACACCATAGTTTGACCAGCTCCAGATGTCAAACTGCTCACAGAAGCACTCATTGAACAACTTAAGACACCTACCAGGGAGCATGCTAGCCAAAGCTGGTGCATGGAGAGCTTCAAAATCTTGGGAAAGTGACCATTCCTATTGCTTAACTCCAGCTCCTCAAAATTTATTTGCTTATGTTAAAAAGACAGTCACCACAGGTTCCAAACAGTGTCATTAGACAGAAACTCTAGGGTGTGGAGACAGAAGGTAGGCAGCTTTGCTCACAACTTCACCACTTTGATGGTTAGTTAGGTCTTGTGGTATGGTTAATTTCTTTCTTTTAGTTCAGAACTTTGAAAAACACTTCTTGTGGTACTTCTGAATTTCAGGCTGAACCCTAGTTCATAGTCTTTGTAAGGGATAGAAATTTTTCCTTTTTTATCTGTCTATAAAAAGGACCACGCATACTTTTATTTAATGAAGTGGTTAGCATGAATTCTATAGTATGCTGAGTACTTCAATGCATATTTATACAGTATCTGGCATCAACAATTCATCTGTTAGACACAAACGTAAGGAAAATACATTAATAGGGTGTTCTCAGTTCTTCCACTTTCAGACTCCATACTCATAATAGGCTACATAACTGAAAGTTTATACAGGTCTATAAATAAGCTCCTGTAAATTCTAAAGGAACACACCCAGGCAATCATTGTACTTTAGATTTTCCCCAGAAACCTTTTCCAAGATTTGTGATTCTATGAGGTGAACAGATCTCTTCTTCCACAGGGAAAAGCAAATCAGTATCTACAAAAACATAACAAATTTGACAGCCAATATAGTACAGCAGGTGGAAAAACACCCATGGCTACATATTTCCACTGTAACTCTGAGCAATCAAAAAGACAGGTATCATGATGAGCAAATGATTTCACATTCTGTATCTATTGTTTTTAATTATATTCCTCTTTCAAGAACAAGTAGCAGTTACTATATTGTGACATTAAAATGTACCCGAATACTTTAGTTATAAACATATATAAATAGGAGCAGTGAATTTCAAAACAAAAGCATACAACTTAAATCTATAGAAAACAAATAAACTTAGGAAAAGAAAAAGCAGCATGAAAGGTGTTTTTCAAACACAACCTGCTAACCCTAAGAAAGGCAACAGTTTCTGTTGCAGTATCTCATACTCAAATTATGAAATTACTCATATAATAGTAACAAATCCTTGACAAAAGAACAAACTGTGTAAGAGAAAGTAACTAACTGTGGAATGGTGGTGTCATTGTATCACCTGTATTGGCTGGTCTTTCCAATGTAATTTGAATTTAAAGTGCCTCATCATCTATTAATGAGAAATGAGACACCAACACTTGGACCAGGGAAATAAGAAAATTATATTTAAAAATGAAAAGGCTCAAAAAGCTCAGTAAGTATAACTGCATCACTTCTGACTATTTATTTTACAGAATAAGATGAATGCTACGAAGCCTAAATTTGGATTTTAAAAAAGCCCAGCCTCAACACCCAACACTGTAAGCTCCCTAAAACTAATGCACTTAGAACTTAAATTACACCTCTTTCTTGTGCTGCCAATATTCCTGGTGAATAAAGATTCAACCAATTTAAATTATAAAATAAATCCTAAATGTTTGCACAGCATTAACTATCTGGCATCATCAGCAGTATCTTTGGCACATAAGTCTTATACTATCATCATTATTTCAGCTTGCAAAATACGAATCTTTTTGTGGTGGATGGAATCAACCAGAACATTAACAGGCTCATGTCACAATTCCAAAACTTGCCTGTGCTTGGATTGCGAAGTTTTGTAAACAAAGGTTCGCTGTCAGATGTCTTAGGGGGGTCAGTAGCAGCCTCTGTTGGGGAAGAGGAAAATGTTATGAACTTCTAGACTGAGAATTATTTCACATTCTGCCATGCTTCTCCACGACACTTAGAATGAATTGCATTGACACTTTGAAAACTTATATATTTTCTGCTAAAAGTTATATATCTCAGCCCAAATTCACCCTACCTGATCAAGGCACCTATATTATGATTCCAGACTTCCTGGCACTCTCTGTCTGACACAGGAAAGATAAGCACCTGGGGATGACTGAGATTTTGAAAACCACTTCCCCCTAGAGAGCCTCAGGCAAGAGAACTTCTAAGTCTGAAATCTCAGTTAAGTGAGATGAACTCATATGCCGCTCTGATTAGTCACAATGACAATGAGAATGCTTTGATAAGTTAGGCCAAGCACAGTGTGGACATTAAAAAGTTAAAAGTGCAAAAGGTAAAATATTTGTAGGAGGAAACAGTGGTCCTCTAAAACTTTCAGGAAGCCAGATTATGAAGAAATATGGGGAAGGAATTGTCTGAGCGATTGTTACTTCTGTGAAAAATATGCACGCTTGTTTATCTGTTATGTACAGTCTTGAAAAATAAAGAGTGCATTTAATTCCCTCCACAGGAAAAAGAAGCTGAGAGAATACAGCACCTCTGGCTTAAGGCTCTGACAGTTGTTCTCTTTTCTGTGTCTTTAAGCAAAAAAAGACAAAAAGCAGAGCCACAAAAGTATGATTTCGCTGTGAAATTAAAAAAAAAAAAAAATTAGAAAGGAAACAGCTCCCACAAGAGCTGGTTCAAGCCTGAAAAAACATGTATAAAGATCTCCAGTTAATGATATCTATCCAAGTTCTCTTCGCAGGGAAAGTCTAACTTATATTTCTGAAAACAACTTCTCACATCTGAGTGAAGAGCAACATGACAGCATCATCTTTCTTAGCCTGCACACTGCCAGTTCTGTCCCAATCCCTTTCATATAGGCATTCATCAGAGTAAAGAAAATTACTAACGCATTTCACATACATCACCAGTATCCAGTCCCTAGAGAACGGACTGACAGAGATCAGGCTGACGTTTGATTATGGTGCTGCTGAGGAAAGCAGAGAGGAGCAGCCCAGGCAGGCTGCACACCTATTCACAGGGGAGGCTGCTGGAAGGAACACAAGCGCCACATTGTCCTTCCCCTTTCAGGAGCATCCAGGGGGTTTGCAGAGAGGGAGACAGCACAGTTCCTTTCTACGGAAAACAGATAAGTAGGAACCTCAAGTACAACCAGAAAGAGCTGTCTTCCACTCTGGCTGAAAGCCTATTCCAAACACATGTGGACTTCTCACTGGCTGTGCACTGGCATCTCAGAGGCTAAAAACACCCCAAATATCCCTCATCTTTTACATTCACTCCTGGTTATTCAGTTGTGTCACAAACAGAAATTGCCCAGATAAAGACATAAGCAGGGCTTAAAAAGCAAGTGCATTTTGTGATAAAGTGTTGGAAGATAAGAGTTCTCAGAGCAGCTCAGAGAATTTACAGTCATTTTCTTCCCCTGAATTTTTAGCTGAGTCTTCAGGTGGTTTGAAAAAGTGCTTTAAAAAAAGTTTCAACATCAGTTAAGGGTTTTTAATGGAAAAAACTCTGTATTTCCTAACCAGACTTGCTTCATATGCTGATACATAAACACACACGGTTGTCAAGCTACATTTGCCCTGGCAAAGGCAAACTTCACATTTCTAGAGCTGTGTATATTTCAATTCTTGACCACAGTCTAACATTAGTGTATTTTTTGTTACTTTTTAAAATACTACAGTGATTAATGACAGTGAAAGAAACACACTGCATGTGTTTACTTTGATGTGTTTCACATGAACATGTTAAAATATACACACTAAATGCAAGTTTCAAAATTTAAAACAAAAAGCAAAACAAAAAAAAAATCCCAAAGGAACTTTCAGCTCTCACTTGCTCTGCTTTCTTCATGCATAGATTTATGAACACTGGGAATGAGTCCAGCTCAGCCCTAAGTTGCATCTTGTCTAATATGAACAATTAAGTAGACAACCCTTCCTAATGTAGCTGTTTTTAATGAAGTTCACATCATTATTTAGTTGGTATGTTCTTTTCCTAACCTTCTTGTGACACACTGAACTTATGTGTCCTCACTAAGCCTGGCAGACATCTGCACATAGATGGAACAAACCCAAGGGACAGTGTCCCACCTCCTCCTTGTCAATCACCTGTCTCCCCAACCCAGATAACTGCCCTCCATTGCTAAGGCCTGCCCCAGGCTAAACCGGGCTCAGCATCCACTGCTCTGCCCCTTCGTATACACAGCCTGGCCCTGCAGCTGCCTTGGCTCAGCCAGTAGCTCTTTCCCGCATGAAGAGAAGAACAGCTTTGCTCATTTCGTTCTTTGGTCCTCCCCAAGCTCCCTGGGCTTCATCACTGCACAGAGGACAGCAGTGATCATACCCTAACGAACAATCTGAGTTGCAGCCTTCAGTCCCAGTATTTCACACTGATGGGATCAGAGCAGACATCACACTCTCCACACAGCTGCCACAGAAGACACTTTACCAGAAGGGACACGAACAAGCACACACACACAAGAAGGAGGGAAGGAGTAGGTAAAGGCAAAAGTGTTTTTGTTGAGTTTCTTTTACCTTCAGTTTCCTCAAAATATAGGCAATACCCCACTCCATTTCCAGGGGCATCTGAAGTATATTTTTGTTACAGATTGGCTCTATTAGATGTCAAGTTGGCTGATTAAAAGAGGCAATTGGGAGAATGCCTACTTGGAAAACTGGATGCAATATTAACGTGGCCTTAAGGGCAAAGAAGGCCCTATTTATCTGAATTTAAAACACTTCATGAGTAGGAAAATGCTGAGCAAGGGATTTTTGAAGTTAGGTGTCCAAACCTAACTTGTGTGTGTTCTGGCCTTTAGCCAGGAAAGGTAACTGTATTTCTAATGTCATTACATTTATCAGTCCTTGTATTTGGGCAAGGATCTCTTATAGCTAAATAAATAAAGACTTCTTATAAAGTAGTACTGTAGCAATTTTCTTGAAAAACTAAGAGTTAAAGTAGGCCTTTTTTTTTTTTTTTTTTAGTTTTAAGAGTCACATCCAGTTAAGAAATAATCCTACAGAAATAAGCAGACAAAGGGACATTACAAGATGAGCTTTTCTGTTAAATCCTAAAGGAAAAGATCAGATGATTGCCACTACACTTACTACAAGAGTTTCCATAGCTCAGCCCCAAGAAACTTGTTCATCTACAAGAATAACCAATGAGAGAGGTAAGACCTCTCTGACCAAGTATTATACTCTACCAACTGTCTTACAGCTGTAAGCTGCAGGTAACGCATGGTCAGTACAGGTCAGCTTACTAACAGATGTGCCAGTACAGCATGATGTTCTCCTAGGACAACATTCACAACAAGGATACAAAAACTGACCAAGGATACAGAGCAGCTCAATTAATCCTGTCCCAAGGAGGCATCTCAGTTAGCAAGCTGCCCTCTAAACTGCAGGGAAGATAGATGACAGGTACTTCCAGGAAGCAGCTGAACCCACCTAAAGCCTAAACCGATCTGTATCACCCCCTGCAAGTATATGTCTCTGTCTCCATTGAGTTTTCATACACCTCCAGCAACATGGAACGAATCTGGCTGCACTATACTGCTACAGCTATACGAGAGGAGGGAGTTCTGAGGGGAGCACAATGCAGGACAATTTAATGCCAACACCAGGCTGGTGTCTGCTTTGCTTAAGTTGTAGCCTACTGTGCCCTCTCTATTAACAAAATCACACGAAGTCCATCTAAAAGTGCAGGTGATACATCTACCAGTTGTATTGGTGTCTACAGACGGAACCTCAGAATCCTGAAGCTGAGCAAAAGCAACTATAAAAGTTTAAACAAAGCCTTCCATTACAGAAAAGAAGAAAAGCCTATTGTATTTCATGGCAGTCAGACATACAACCAGGCAAATTCTATAAAATATATAAACAGAACAAAGTGAAAATGAACCAGCTGTCAAAGGATTTCTGGCAATAATTTCTTCCACAATGGACAGATATGAGGCACTAATGAATCTGGCCATTAAAAGAAAAAAGTGTTAGCTTGTACAGCAACACGAATAAATTGGAAAAGAACAGAAAACTCCCGCTAAGACCTATGGAACTGTATGGATGATGCAAGGTCTATCCACCTTTAAAAAAGAAAAAAAAGAGAAAATGCTTACAGAATACTATATATCACAGACTAATATCGAGTTATATGGAATTCCCATGCAAAGAGCTGCCAAGCAAGCAAAAATGCTGTAAATATCTGTCAATTGCATAAGAGGGGGAAAAAAAACCCTCTGAGAGCACAAATTTCCCTACCACCATTGCCCTGCAAAAAAAAAAGGATTATTTAAAAGTCTGGAAACATAAAGTTAAGATTTCATTTTAAAACAGATATTAAACCATACGTCACCTCCACAAGTATTTTCCATTCCCTTCTTAACTTCTACCCATGAACAAAAGGTGTGTCAGATGGAGACAGTATGATGCCCATTAAATGGACATTTTATGGAAAACTTTAAAATATGTAGCCTAAGGGTACAGATATGTTAGATCAAATAATCATTTTATTTATGTTCTTTTCAAAATCAGTCAACCCTGAAGTACATTATTTTAATTCAGTGCCTGTGTCCTCTGTCCTGCAGCATGCCCTGAAAAAGCCCAGTGAAAACCAATTAATAAACCCAGTACTTTGCAACACCCAAACCTTCAACAACTTTTATAAGTTCCAAGGTCATTAACTACTAGCATAATTAATTAATTCCAGTATGCATAAACCGAGGATACATTTTTACAAATGCCTTCAAATGACAAAGATCATAGGCCATTGAAACGCACAGTCCTGAGGTCCTCATCTCTGCTCCCTCCCTGTCGCACATCTCTGCTGCTTTTTTCCATTAAAACTAGCAAGCTCGTGGCCACCCAGCAAGTCAGCTCAGTTCACTGATACAGTTATGAAATAACCAGTCACAAAATAGAAGTATTAATTTTCATCCTAATCTGTAAACTATTCTCATTCACCATAGGGTTATATGATGATCGGAACAAAGGGACAGAAGCCACGGCAGGAGCAGATGGCACAGAATATAATCTGCTCTATACGGGACACCAGAGTCTTTGACTAGTGTAAGCAAATTAGACAACTTACAGGGGTGGGAAGGGAGATGAGCCACAAGACGACATTGTTGCTTCCTTGGCTCACGATACTCTCAGGGGAGTACTAAGTGGCACACAGCTCTATTTCCCTCCGCAAACAGCCTCTTTTGCAGGTGCTTACATATGAGGTACAGCTTTGCACATGCAGGCACCTGATTTCTGGAAATATCTTTTTAGTTGTTACTCAGTTATGTTAACTTGGTGTTACCACCTTACCCTCTCCTTGACCATACATAGTACTAGCTTCATTGATGGGACTTTTGCCATGCCTGTTGTAAAAGATAGAATGGTTATCAGTTTGGTAATCACAGCATTTATTATTTGGCACCCTAAGGAAATAACATTTAATGTGACATTATTTGCACCCCTTACAGTTTTTCTGGCTCCCACTTCACCTGAAAGATCCTACTATAAAACACAGTATCTAAAAATACTACCTTGAGCAAAACTTCATACAGGAAAGCTAGTAGATGGTGTGCGGAGTCTTTTGCTCCAGTACACAGCTATGCAATACAGCTAAATATTAAGACTTCTGCCAGTGAGCATCTTTTGGCTTCCTCTTATGCTGGCACAGTTCACTTCTTAAGCCAAAACAAACATGTTCATGGACTCACTGGCAGCAAGGGACAGAACTAACTCATCTCTTACTGAAATCTAGATGCTAGGCAGGTCATGCAGGGGTTTGAAGTGAATGAAGGAGAGGTCAATCTTGAGAAGTTCAGGAACAGGTTATCACTTAAAAGGATAAAAACTTCAGACATCCCTTCTCAATATTTATAGGGTCAACACTGGTGCAGCTGTATTACTGGCTGAATCAGCCCTGTTCCCATGTGCAGAGAGGCCTAAGTTGGCATAAGCGGGTCTCTTCCAAGCCAGATGGCAGAAAGCAGAAGTAGGAGATGGTGTTACACATTAAAACATCTCTTTTCAGTTATTTTATTTGCTATGCTTCCTTCTGGCTCCTTAGCTTGCCAGTTATATCTGCTTTATACACAGCTGAGCTCAGTATGCCTTTTAAGAGATGACATATAAGAAATGGTGCAAATTACCTGCAGGCAACAGGCTTTGTTCAGGAGATGCAAATGCCAAATTAGGGGGACGTTCAGTAAAATATACTCACAGAGTGCTAACTTCTAAAATAAGTGTATTCACATTCACTTTATTAAAAAGGTACCTAAATAAGTGCACATATTTTATATAATCTTTCTAATGTTTTAAGTCAGCTGTTAAAAAACATATGTATTTGTTTACTGCAAACATGAATTACAAATTATTTATCTAAACTATTCTGGAAGTATTAATGTTCAAATATCCTGCTCCATTTTTAGATTCATTATAACTCATGAATCAAGCTCTCTAATAGCCCAGCAGTGTGGTCTGTTTTGTAGCGGACAAATTGAACCATTTTTAAAATGCTAAACAAAAGCATGTACCAAAGTGTTAAGTGTAAGGTGCAACAATGGAAAACAAAAAAACCAGAAAAAACCTCTGCCCACTTCAAGATCTTAAAGCAAACTACTTTTATGCATTAAGTATTCCACAGCTTCTTTTGCTATGACATCTTCTCTCAAGATGACCCAGAATTTTCAAGTCAAATGCTTCCTCTGTTGCTGCATGAAGACAAAAGTTCCTTAGTCTCGTTTGAAAGAACGAAGGATTAATTTAATGTGTGGTGATGCCCTATGGTTTGGCATCACAGTCCATTTATTTCTGCCTCCATCTGAATTCTGGCACATATGAGATTTGTTCAAACAACTTGCCAAGTCTAATGTGAAACTGCTCCTTTTATTTTTAAATAAGCAATTCCTAAAAATAATAGGATTGTTAAATTTTCCTCCTCCCTTGCAATCCTTCCAGTGCTATTCATATGGCAGTTCCCACAAAATAATAAAAAACCAAATCAATTTACTGTTTAAGAAAACAGCAGGCTGAAAAAAATGTAGTCAACTAAACTCATCTAGTTCAGAAAAATAAAGGCTGAAAATAACTTTCAGCTTGCAGCTAACCCCTACTTCTTTTCCTAATACAGACACAGAATAAATTAAATACAGCAGTCTTAACTTCAGGTGTAGAACGGAACAGCAAACTGAGAAAACCGTCTTTAATTCCTGACCTCTTTGCTGAAACAAGTGAAGGATATAAATAGTTCCAGTTCTGACATAATACCTATCCCTGCGAAAGTGTACTGAAAGAGACTGCCCTTCACACGCAGCCTGTTAAGCAGCTAGTGTGATTTTGGTTGCTACTGGTAAGACCAGTTTGAGGCTGTTACGTAAGAATGTTCACTTGTTATACAGAGCCCAGATCAGATCTATGTCACACACAGTGAATTAATCTCAGTATTAGAGTATATCGAGTATATAAGTATTTCCAGAGCTTGCCCTTAGAACTTTACAATTAGGTGGTGTCTCAGTATTATTTTTCTGTCTAGAAAATGATTTCTAGTTCTTAACAATTTTCAGGAAAAAAAAAAGTAATTAAAAATGGTTGTTCCATAAGCCCAACTCACAAAGCAAGTAGAAATTTCCTATATGCACATTAAAAAAATTCTCATTGGTTCAGGAAGTACGATTTTTACCAAATCGGCACGAAAACTCAAACTCAGATAGAATCTCCTCTACCGAAGCACATCATTAGCAGCTTTCTTGCTGTGAGATGGCCAGCCAGATTTTAATCCTCAGGAGCTGCTGCTTTTCCCTTGTGGTCAGTAGCTAGACCAATACAACAGGAAGCCTGCGTAGGAAGCTCTACATTCTCCAGGGTAATGGGAGGCTTGCATAATGTAACATTCCTGATTATCCAACTACTATGAAAAATGCAGAAAAGCACAATCTGGAAACTCGGCCACCCACCAATGAAGTCCATGTGGGTCCTTCAGGGCTTATTAGCACTTTGGTGTCTCTGTACCGTGATTCCTCCAGAATTCCTGATTCCGGAGGTCTTCTTAACCATTGATGTCAACTACCCTGCACAAAGCAAGTTCAGATCCAGATTTCCAGCCAAGCTAATAAAATCCACTGGAACGTGGAGCACAACACAGAAACGCTCAAGTGGGTCTGCACCGAGCCAGCGTGGGTCCATCAGGACTTATTAGTTCAGACACTGAAAGCAGCTGCACTACAAAGCTGGTCCTGGAAACAGCAGAGATGTGTTAACATGGCATAGCACTTGAACTAATAAACTGTTAGTGCTGAGCTGAGTCTGCTCTAGGCCAAACCTGGTGCCTGTATATCCACAGCAAAGTTAATCTGCAACTGGAGAAACTGCCCCAAGAGTTGACTCTTTTCTAGCCCAGTACATAGAGTTCTACTCCCACCCACATGCCCCACCGTTTTGTCCTCATCACCTCCCTCCGTATGACCAAACCCTCCATCTACCCTCTTGCTCTTTGCTCACTGTTTTCTCTCTGGACTACTCAGCCATTTCTCAACCTTCCTCTGAAAGTTCATTATAAGGCTGCACAACGTACACTAGTGACTTCCAGCCTTTCAGGAGTGATTAACATGGTTACCAGCCTTTCCTCACCCTGCCTTTTCCACCAGACCAACACTTTATATCTCCTTCCCTGCATTCCCTCTTTGTCCTGCCCTTGGTGTTTCAATCTCTAGCATAGGAACTATTATGATTATATAAACAAAAAGATGATTGTATTGACATACCAAATTGTCCTGTCTCCATGGAAAAAAATAAGTATCAGCAGAAACATCATCAGAAGAGCACTCACCAGTACAAGGGCAGGCTACCATTTCTAGAGGTAAAATTTACTACCTCACCTAGAAGTTGCTTACCAGCCAGCCCAGACATGACTGAGGCTCTCTCTCTCTCATGGGTCTGTCCTATGACATCTAGGCATGACATGGACACTGATGATCAAAGTTTTACAGTTATCAGAAATAAAAATACAGAGTTAACCACTTGCAATAGAAAGAGACAAGTCTGGCCCTCCAGAACAAAATTGAAATTTATCTCCTCAGTCATCAAACATGCTCTGAACAGCAGAGCAGCAATTTCTAGAATCAAAGAATCAAGGGCAGCAATTAGAATCATAGAATCAGAGCAGCAATTTATTGTCTATGCAATATAACATAGTGTATAAATGTGTACTGAAACAAGGAAATTAGTAATGACTTTATAACCGTCACGACTACAGCAGATGAGCATACTCTGCTCACTTTCTGGGGCAATCAGGAAATGAAATCTGCCTGCTTTTTAGCTGCTGTGTTCCAGATATCAAGCCAATGCTGTCAGTTGCTTAAGTACAAATAAGAAGAAATCTCACCTTTCTCTTACATGTGCTTTGTATGCAAGTTAAGTGTTTCTACATGTCACTTAAGCAGCAAAACCACAGAGACTGTGCAAAATCAGAGTGATTCTCAGAACCATGTAATAACTACGGAATCAGAGCAATACACGCACCATTTTCCAGAACTCCAGCCACATCTTTGCCTTGTTCTAAGAACCTCTAACAGTCTGAACGATTAAAAAATACTGAGACTTAAGAAAGCAAGTTTCAGTTCTCAGTGTTTTACTCCTATACTTCTGACAGATCTCATTCTTTTTCAGACTAAGATATCTAGCCTCTTTGCGGAACTAGTCACCATCTCCATCCATACAGGAACTTCCCAGATTGTCACAATCAAAGCAAGATGAATGGTATATATCCAAATTGAGACGCTATTAGGTTGTATAGGATAGCATACATCATGAACCTTACAAGCCATTCTAGAAGGCAGACTACTCAGGTGAGTAGTTCAAACTAATTTAAGCACTTGAAACCTTGACCTTAGAAAGTGCCTTTATTACAAGAAAAGTTTTGGAGCTTCTTGCATAGCATTTAAACACACCTTGCTCCTTCCTCCCACTATATGCAGGATGGAGTATGTATGGCCACAAATACAAGAAGATAAATGAGCTACTTACACCGAGATGGTATTGGTAGACTTATTAACAAATGGTATTAAACTCATATCCAGAAGCAGATCCTGCAATTGTTTACACCAGCAGTTTTTACACATGTAGCATAATGCTGTGTAGGTATTATGAAGATATGGAGTGACATATGAACAAAATTTAACACTGTCAAAGAAAAAGCATTTTTTATGATAAATGCAACTGGATCCATCTTCATTCCCAAAAGTAATCAGGTCCTCCTACTACAAATTCTGCTAAATGGCCAATGAAGAACTTCTGAAATCCATTCAATAATGTAGTTAATAAATGCAAAACTTCAAAAAGTGATAATGTTAACTTTAAAAATCTCTTTTCTGAAAAAAAAAGTTAAGCCCAAACTAAAATTATTAACTCCATTTCAACCATCCTATTCATGTGACTGGCAAGTCTCATCAGCTGTGGAGTTGAAATCATCACCCACAGACTTTAAAACCACTATGTGCTGTGAGGTTCTACTGAGGCTTAACAAACTTTCTTACAGGTCTGGACTACAATATAAATTTTGTCAGAGCTGTGCTGGCATAATTGGTAATACAAACTGTCTGGCTTCATGAAAGTTACAAGCTCTGGCTCCAATCCTGCTAACACTTACTGAAGAATTTAACTTACTGCACAGAACTAACTACTCATGCACAAGTTAAGCATATTTGTAAATATTTGCACAGTATGGACATCTGTTGGCACAGCCAGTCATCTGATACAAGATTCAGCTTTAAATCCTAGCCTGCAGAGTCAATATTAAAGGAATTCCTCACTTATAAATTCCTTTCTTAGGCATCAAGCATGTCAGATACCAAAGGGTGGAACTGGAAAGCTAAAACCAGAGGAAGAAAGGAATCAGTGGAATCATAACAATTGGTTCTGTTTCTCATGTAACTAGAGCGGCATGGTTTCTTCTGGATGCACATCTCACAACTGAACTCCTGCTGTGTTTTCAACCTTTGCTGAACTAAGCTCTTGCTACACCTTTCCTTCAGTCATTTGTAGCATTTCTCATATCACTGCAGACATTTTCACAAGGGAGAATTACTCTGAAGAGTAATAAAATTACTGCAAAGAGCTCCTCATTAGTTTTGCTTGAAATTAACATCTGAAGTTTTAGTTGTGGTAAGAAATAGGCACAATACAAAGTTAACCCACAGATAATTGTGGAAGTTGCATGTCCTTAGGAAATCAAACTAAAAAAAAGCACCTCTGAAATGTCTCCTTCCTCTTAATGTCTCGGAGTTTGAGCACATCCTGTTTCACTTATCCTCTTTAACGAAATACCCTTTTGTGATTTATGACTTCAAAATTTCAAAACCTGATACTAGGCAGAAGTAAATGTAAAGGGGGAAAGGCACTGTCCCATTTATCCAGTGCTAAGTGACAGAAACAGTGTTTAAAGGCCTTGTGTATATTTGCATCTGCAGAGCTGCCATGTGGGGGCCTGCTTCTTTAGGCTATAAAGAAAAGCTGAGGAGATCTCACTTTGGTTTAGGATTTACGGCTTTCCAATAAGTTTGTATTAAAGCTGAGGCTTAGGCTACTAAACATTTTCCTTCAAAGAATGCAGGAACGGACTAAGGGGATGGGCAAGGTGGGCTGCCAGCAGAAGAGACCACAGCGGGGCTCCATCAGGGACAGCTCCTCTCCCCAGGGCTCACAACGCTGTTCGCAAACCAGGAGCGAGCTGAGCTTTGCAAAACCCTAATGACACACAAAAATAAAAAGCATAGATGCAGTGAGGGGAACGGGGTCCCTGGAGAGGAAAAGGGTGGGTTGCTCTATAGGGCCCTGTGTAAAGGCTGTGTGTCAAAACGTCCTGACCACACTCGGGCTGGGGCTGGCACACACCAGCCCAGAGACCTGCCCCAGCCCTCGGAGAAAGGCGCCCGTCTCCTGCCCGAGCGACAGCCCAGCCCCGCTGCAATGCGGACATCGCCGCCAGGCCCAGTCAGCGGGGCGCGGTGGGGAACGAGAGACCGGCACTGCGACACAGCCGGCCCCACCTCGGAGCCCCGCTGGGTTACCTGGTGCAACCAGCACCCATCGGCCTGGGTGCGCGCCCGCGGGACACTGCTTCGCGCCGTGCATGCTCCGTGCGCCCCGGCGGCTGCTGCCCGCGCTGCCGCCGCTGCCGCCACCGCCTCCAACATGGCGGCCGGGGCGGGGCAGGAGGAGAGGCGGGAAGAGGAGCGCCGCGCGCCTCGCAGGCCCGCGCGCGACTGCGGGACGGCAGCACCCAGCGGGCGGGAGAGGGGGGCAGGCAGCGGCAGGGCTCGGAAACGGCCGGGGCGGCACCGCCGCTTTCCCTCTGCGCCCCCCCCTCCTGTGTGGAGGGAATGGTACGAGCCGCTGCGGGCGGGACGGAGAGCGGCAGAGCCTCCCCTCGTCCCAGTAGCGGCAACGATGTGCAGGCCGCGGGGCGGGCGCGGCGGCAGTCGCGTCATGGGCGCTGAGAGCCTCTCTCCCCTCTCGGCCAAGGAGCGGACGGGTGGTAGGGGCTGCTTTGCCCCACACGCCTTCCCCTCGCACCCTGAGGGCTGGCAGGCAGAGGCTTCCTTTTAACCCCGTCTCGTCGCAGCCTGGCAGGTGACCGTTCTGCAGGGGTCTGTGGCGGGCGCTCGGGCGGCTATAGCTGAGCGGTGCCTGCCAGAGCCCTACGGCGGCCAAGCCCTGGCAGGAGGCAGCTCTGCCGAAAGCTTTGTCCTGAGGAGGGCACAGCTTCCATTGGGCGTGATAGGTTTGGACCTAAAAGCAGAACTGCAGGGCCACGGAGGCGACTGAACGTCTCATGTGAGAGACCGAAGCTGAGACTGGAGAAGTGAAGGCTCGGGGGGGATCTTAACCATAGAACCACGGAGTGGTTTGGCTTGGAAGGGACCTTAAAGATCATCTAGTTCCAATCCCCCTGCCATGGGCAGGGACCCCTCCCACTAGACCAGGTTGCTCAAAGCCCCATCTAAACTAGTCTTGGAACACATCCAGTGTTGGGGCATCCACAACCTCCCTGGGCAACTTGTTCCAGTGTCTCACCACCCTCAGAGGGAAAAACTTCGCAATTTCTACTCAGAATCTACCCTCTTCCAGTTTAGATGTATCCATATGCAAAATTCATGTACATAAATATCCCTTGGGGGGAGTGAAGAGGGTGGAGCCAGCCTCTTTTCATTGATGCTGACTGACGGGGCTTGAGACAAAGGGCACACGCTGAAATGCAGGAAATTTCATTTAAACATAAGAAAAATACCTTTAGTGTACAGGTGGTTGAACACTGGAGCAGGTTGACCTGAACAACTGCAGAGTCTCCATCTAAGGGAGATGTTAAAAGCCCCACTGGACATTGCCCTTAGAACATGCTATAACTGGCCCAGCCCTGAGCAGAGGGCTGGACTAGACCCTCTGCAGAGGCACCTGCCAGTCTTCACTGTTCTGTGGAACCTCGTTCCTCCAGGGCTGGGTGTTGGCAGAGCCAGAGTCTCTTGTAACAGTCATCCTCCCTGGTGTATAGTATGATACTGTTAAACAGGTCCTATAGGAGCAATGGTCACACAGTAAGACCCACACTTATACATATTTTCATACGTATGTACATAAACCTAGCTTTACCAACACAAGAATGGGTTGATAGCCACTGTCCCAGAGATTTAGGAGACAAATATGTTATTGAAAGTATTGTAGATATCAGCTGTAAATCTTAGAGATATGAAAGACAAAGGGGCCCAGGAAGGCTGGACCTTGTTCAAAAAGGAAGGCTTAAAGGCGCAGAAGCAGACTGTGCCCATGTGCCACAAGACAAACTGGCAGGGAAGAAGACCAGCCTGGCTGAACAGGGAGCTTTGCTGAGACTTAGGAGAAAGAGGAGAGTCTACTACCTCTGGAAGAAGGGGCAGGCTACTCAAGGAGAATATAGGGATTTAGTGAGGTCATGTAGAAAGAAGATGAGAGAGGCAAAAGCTCAGCTAGAAGTCAATCTGGCTGCTGGGGCAAGAGATAATAAAAAGCAATTTTACAAATACATTAATAACAAAAAAAAGAGTCAGAGAGAGTTTCTGTTCTCTATTGGATGAGAGGGGGAACATTGTCACTGAGGTGAAGGAAAAGGCTGAGGTACTTAATGCTGCCTTTGCCTTGGTCTTTAATAGCCAGACCAGTTATCCTCTGGGTATTCAGCTCCCTGAACTTGAAGACAGGGATGAAGATCAGAATAATCCCCTCATAATCCAGGAAGTGGGAGTCAATGACCTGCTAAGTCCATTAGACATGCAGAATTCTATAGGGCTGGATGAGATCCACCCAAGAGTGCTGAGGGAGCTGGCGAAGGAACTTGCCAAGCTTCTCTCCATCATTTATCAGTGATCCTGGTCAATGGGGGAGATCCAGGATGACTGGAGACTTGCGGATGTGACATCCATCTACAAGAGGGCAGGAAGTAGGATCCAGGGAACTACAGGCCTGTCAGCATGACCTTGGTACTGGAGAAGATTATGGAGAGGTTCATCTTGGGGGTGATCACACAGCAATTGCAGGACAACTGGGGGATCAAGCCCAGCCAGCATGGGTTCATGAAGGGCAAGTCCTGTTTAGCCAACCTGATCTCCTTCTGTGATCAGGTGACCCGCCTAGTGGATGAGGGAAAAGCTGTGGACTTCTGTAAGGCATTTGACACCATCTCCCACAGCATCCTGTTGAACAAGCTGGAAGCTCATGGTGTAGACAGGAGGACTCTTTGCTGGGTTAAAAACTGGCTGGATGGCCAAGCCCAGAGGATTGTGATAAACGGATTTTAAATCCAGTTGGTGGCCGGTCACAAGTGGGGTCCCACAGGGCTCAGTTCTGGGGCCAGTCTTGTTTAATATCTTTATTGATGACCTGGATGAGAGGATTGTGTGCTCCCTCAGTAAATTTGCAGAGCGCACAAAATTAAGTGGGAGTGTCCATCTGCTTGAGGGTAGGAGGGCTCTGCAAGGGGATCTGGACAGGCTGGAACGATGGGCTGAGGCCAATTGTATGAGGTTTAACAAAGCCAAGTGCCAAGTCCTGCACTTCGGTCACAGCAACCCCGAGCAATTCTACAGGCTTGAGGAAGTGTGGCTGGAATGCTGCCTGATGGAAAAGGAACTAGGGGTGTTGGTGGACAGGTGGCTGAACATGAGCCAGCAGTGTGCCGAGGTGGCCAAGAAGGCACCGTGGCCTGTAACAGAAATGGTGTGACCAGCAGGAATAGGGAGGTGATTGTGCCCCTGTACTTGACAGGCATGAGACCGTACCTTGAGTACCATGTCCAGTTTTGGGTGCCACAGTATAAGAAGGACATTGAGGTGCTGGAGCGGATGCAGAGAAGGGCAAGAAAACTGGTGAGGTGTCTGGAAAACATGTTGTATG
>JAVSBS010010600.1:0-37010 GCA_033124195.1 Coracias cyanogaster
AATCATCCCAAGTGGCCATCCCCTCTTTCCATGATTTATAGATTTTCTTCTTCCACTTGAGTTTGCCCAGCAGTTCCCTGTTTAACAGTGCAGGTCTCCTGGCTCCCTTTCTTGATTTCCTACCTGTTGTGGTGCTCTGATCTTGAGCCTGGAAGTAGTGGTCCTTGAACGCTGATCAACTATCTTGGGCCCCTTTACTGTCTAGTACCCTGCCCCATGGGATTTCCCCTAGCAATTGCTTGAAAAGGCCAAAGTTGGCCCTGCTGAAATCCAGGGTTATGATTCTGCTTGGTATTCTGTTCCTGCTGTGCAAGATCTGGAACTCCGCCATCTCATGGTCGCTGCAACCAAGGCTGCCTTCAATCTGCACTGCTTTAATCAGACCCTCCTTTTTAGTGAGTATGAGATCCAGCAGAGCTCCTCTCCTAGTTGGCTTATCCACCATTTGCATCAAGAAGTTATCATCAATGCACTGGAAGAACCTCCTGGACTGTGGATGGCTGGCTGCACAGGCCTTCCAGCAAATATCAGGGTAGTTAAAATCCCCCATGAGAACCAGGGCCTGTAATTGCGAGGCTGCTATCAGCTGCCTGCAGAAGGCCTCATTAGCTTCCTCGTCCTGATCCAGTGGCCTGTAATAGACACCCACAACAGCATCATCCATGCTAGCTTGCCCCGTAATTCACACCCACAAACTCTCAACTCACTCTTCATCTGCCCGTGGACAGAACTCAATACATACTAGTTGCTCTCTCACATAAAGAGCAACTCCACCACCTCACCTTGCTGGCCTGTCTTTCCTAAAAAGGACATAGCCATCCAGGAACACATTCCAGTCATGTGAGCTGTCTCACCATGTTTCTGTAATTGCCACCAGATCATAACCCCTTGACCACACACAGATTTCTAACTCCTCTTGTTTATTCCCCATGCTGCATGCATTCATGTACAGGCATTTCAGAGATAGAGCTGAGTACATGGACTTCACCCTAGCGGGGTGGGAGGCCTTCTGGTCTTTTCGAATACTAGAATACTGCCCCACCGATGCAAAACACAGCTACAACCCCATCCCATTTCAAATCTAGTTTAAAGCTCTGTGAATGAGCCCTGCTAATTCTTGCCCTAGAACCCTTTTCCCCCTGGGACATAAGCCTTTCCCATGCATTACTGTCAGGTCTGGTGTCTTATAAAACCAGCCATGGACAAAGAACTCAAAGCCCTGCCTGTAGCACCAGTCAAGAAGTCAGTTATGATGCCGGCAGTGGGGGCTTCAAGCAGGGCTGGAGCAAAAGAACTGTCCAAATGTGGACCGAGCAGAGGACTTGCGGGGAGTTATGTCTCTGGCTAGACTGTGGTCAGTGAAGGAGCCCATGCCAGAACAGTGGAGGAAGAAACAAGGGGCCACCAAAGAAGAGGAACCACAAGGTGCTGACCCCAGTCTCCCACACTGCCCACTGTAGGCATAGCATGTTGGTAGCAAGGGGGTTGCAGAGGGGAAAGGAGAAGAGCAGTGTCTGGAGATGCGGCCAAGTGTAGTTCTCTGTTTGTTTGTCTATTTCTCTTTTGCAGTATCAGAATCAGTAATTAAAAGTTTCTTAGTTGGCCATTAAATTAAATAATATTCCCCAATGCGAACCTTGTTTTAAAGCCAGTGACAGGCTTTATAAATCACAGTGTTTGTGTCTACTCTCAAAACATTTAGTACAGTTCTTAACATCAAATTTGCTAAAGTCAGAAAGCTCAAACAGCATTCTCCAATGAGTTGGCTAGCTTGGTGGGTGAATGTTGAGCAGTGGAGATTCATTTACCTCTATTTTAGTAAGGCTTTTGACACTGTCTCCTGTGGTATCCTCAAAGACAGAGTATGGGTTAGGTAGCAGGCAGTGAGGGAGATTGAAAACTGGCTGAGCAGCGAGAGGGTTGTAATCAGCACTGGAAAGTCCAGCTAGAGGCAAATCACTAGTGGTGTACCCTAGAGGTTAATAGTGGGTCCAGTGCTGTTCAAGATCTGTATTAATGACCTGGGCAGTGAGACAGAGCACACCCTCAGTAAGTTCACAGATGATACAAAACTGGGAGACAGGGGTGATACACCATATTAAAAATGCTTCTTATTAAAACCTACAAAATATTTCTGAAGCAAGATACTTATTTCAAATGTGCACTATTGTCCAGAAATTGCTTCTTTACCTGAATTCTGATAACTTCTCCTACCTCTACTGCCACAACTTTCACCAAGCTTCACCTTCTCTTTGGGAGCATTGCAAACATTTCTTAAGCAAATTAATACAAACTACCCAATAAAAGTTACTTCCAGCTGAGTACTTCCATTACATTTTTCTTTCAGTGACATTGTATTTTAGGGAGGAATGAAGAGCGTGCTGCTGACAAAGTTAATCATCCTACTTCTCCTGAGTTTAATGTCAAAGATCTTTTGGTTTCTCAAACCAAAAACTCAAAAAGGAAGAAAATGTATGTAGGTTTGGTTTATTATTATCTTTCTGACCTTCTGACATTGCCTGGTGATTATTTGTATGCAGGAAAGGATAGTTACATTCCAGGCTTTGTGCTTTTTTATTGTATGCAAGTCAACAAGATATGAAAATACATTACTTCCTTGATTCTGTTATCACCAGCAAACACTCACGTGTCAGCAAGTAAATCATGCTTCCTAGTAGTGGAACAAGTGTGATAGTTAGTAAACCATCCTGTAGAGATATTATGATCTTCAAATCCATCCTTTTTTTTAATCATCTTTTTAATTTTGTCTGGCAGGACAGACAAATAAAAATTCATTTTCATAGGACTATAACAAATATGAAATTTGTTACCTTGTAAACGTCTTTCCTTATAAGTTTATTTTCATTCCTTTTCAAGCATGACAGTCAACTCCTCTCATCTGATCTTGCTTAGCAAGTTAAAAGATATATATCTAATCTAAATTTGCTGTCTATGTTTCCCTTACAGTTCATACAGCAAGACAGGCACTAAAAGAAAGTAGTATAATTTGTAGCAGAATAGTTTATTTTGCTGTATAGGATATGGTCTAGAGGGATATCTGAGATGTTTGAAATAGCTGAGGTGAGTCATTCTTTGGTGCCTGTCTGTCCCCTTGTTGCTACAGTGGGAACTCAGGAGATCACCTCAGACTGGCAGTCCATCTTCAAAACCTTAAGTTTGGTGACATGAAGCCTACCTGAATTTGCTAGTTTTTCATGTAATATTTCACTCTGAGCCAGGAACTGAGTCCATTACAGATTTTTCTTTGATACAGTACTTATAGAATAAGCTCCTGAAAGAAGCAGTCATACCACCTTCTATTAATAATTCCTTCTTACAATTGACCTCTGCTGCTGTGGTTTTAAGAAAGGCTATCCTTGGTAGCACTCATTTGTATTAGCTAAACTTTTTATCTTACAAGCTAGTAAGAAAAGTAATTAAATTTACCAGAGATCATAATTTCTTGCTGTTAAAAGCCATAGAGAGAACTCTTGAAATGAATTAAATTTATGGCCTCTTGTTGTGCTGGTTCAGCCATCATCATTTTACGCTGCCATCACTTGCCTGATCACACTGAACTAGCAACATCCCCTCGGAAGTCTCCTTTCAGACAGTCCTGCCATAAATTCCTGCGGGCCGAGCTCCTCCACTGCCCACTATGGTGCCAGCATTGCCTGCTGGACACGACAGACAGAGATGGCCCCTCAATGGCCCTTCACGTGGAAGGACACCACTGAGAGAGCTCAGCAAAACACAACCAGCCCCAAAAGAAGTCACAGCCAACAGGATGCTCCTCTGATTGATCAGCTTCTGGTTAAAATAGCCCTGGCCAGCCCCAAAAGAAACCACACCCAATGGTTAATATAATCCTGGCCTCACCCACCACCCCAACCATGACCACCTGGGTGATGGCAGAGACACAGAGACACAGGTGGGCCAGGTTCTGCCTCTGGAATATGAAGCCAATAAGAAAAACAAAACATTCTGCTAGGTTGTGACTCACTCACAGGTCAACTCCAACTGAGGGCCCACAACTCAGACCCCAGCACTTCACCTCTTAAAGAAGATACATAACATTTCACTGTAAATCCACAAGACATTTGTCATATTTTTAAGGATGACAGCTTTCTTATAAAAAAGAAAAAAATTACCTTCATAGTGCAAATTCTTACACTAACAATGTTTAATATAGAAAATAAAAGTTTTCTTATTGTGCTGGTCGTTTCCTTTCAAGCTTCTCATGAATCTATTGCCATCCTACCCCCACAATGGTTCCTTTTAGTTGTCTGTCCTTTATATTGAGTTTTGAATGAAACACAGAAATGTCAGCCTGACTCCTTTAGAGACTATGGTTGAAGTCATCAAGCTCATTTTCATTGTCTTCAGCTGGTGACAAATGGCAATTTTATTTAGCAAGGGATGGTCCTCTTTGAGGATTGCTGGGCGAGGGCATCAGAGGTTGGGCCAGCTGACAAGGTCCCTGCTGCATGGGTGTCTGTCTTGCCTGTCAGCCTTTGAACCACTGCTGTTTACTGTGTAGTGCTTTAAAAAGCAAACTGTAATCAGTGACAGCTAACTTTACTTGAAAATGCTGTGCTGCAAATGGTGGTGGTTCCAAAACTCAGTGATAAGCATCTCAGACATCTGTGCAGGAAAGGCATGCTGGGCAGCTAAGGTGGCCACATTGTCACCTGTCCCAAGCAAAGCCAGTCCTTTTTGACATTCAAGAGTACTTTACGTTGTCTTTGCTTTTTGTGTGTTTTCTTTTGTTTCAGGTTAAACTCAGCCTTTTGTCTAAGAACCCAGCATTGAAATGTTTTTCAAAGTGAATGTATAAGAACCCCAGTAGTGTTTTGAGATCTCACTACAAAATCCTTTTTCATTTCTTTCTTAATTCTTGTCTGTAGGGTGGAGCAAATGTGCTGCTGCAAGATGTTAATGGGAACATTGCACTTGATTATGCCATAGAAGGGACTGAATCTAGCAGCATCCTGCTGATGTACTTGGAAGAAAATGGTAAGTCAGCTTTTGGCTTACAGAATGTTTCTATTGAACGTGGCAAAAAGGAGGCATATTGATTTGACATAAGTCAGCACTGAAACCAGTGGAACTATATGAGTTTGGAGATTAAGGGGCAGGGGGAGGGGAAGATTATGTGGAGTCACAAAAGTTTTCAGTGTATTTTTACTGGTACAACTAACAAAGGTTGTAACAGCAATGGTAGTCTCAGATCTGCTTTTGCCCATTCATATGCATATCTTAGCATTGCTAAGGTGTTAGAGTGTGAATTCAAAGCAGAAAAATTGCAGTAATGCAGAAGCTTCTAAAACAAATGATTTAACAGTGTGAGGACCAACCAGGGTTCCTATTTGTTTCATTACACATGTGAGTTATGTATAATCTCAGAGTATATTTTTTTCCAGTGGCGGACTGTTGAATAAATAAACCTCTGCAAATTGCCTTGATGGAAATCTATGTGAAACTTTATCACTTATTTAAAATTTTAGTATTGATTTCTTTTTTTATTGAGAAAATACTGTAGCTAGATTTCTGTTATGAAGTGTGCTTAACATGTTATAGATGACAGAACCTGTATTGAAAAAAAAGGGTTTGTTTTTCACCAGTTCCAAACTCTGATAAGGGTTCTGAAGTGAGATTTCTAGCATTGCTTTCGACTATAATAGGTTGCCTTAACATTGTATGTGGCTTATCATAACACTGAGGAAAATGTATTAAGAAAGAATAATCAGAATTGTCTAGATTGGAAAAGACTTTTAAGATGATCAAGTCCAATCATTAACCTAATGCTAACAAGTCCTTGACTAAACCTTATCCCTAAGCACTATATCTATATGCCTTTTAAATACCTCCAGGGATGGGGACTCCACCAGTACCCTGGGCAACCCATTCCAATGCCTGATAACCCTTTCAGTAAAGAAATTCTTCCTAATACCCAATCTAAACTTCCCTTGGAGCAACTTGGCCATTTTTAATGAGCAGTAATGTAAAAATGTGTAATTTCAACAGTGCATCCATGTAAGAAATCTGTTTTAACATAAACCGAGTTAAGTTATATCTTGTTAATTAACATCTAAAAGGGAAGTTAACTTAGACTGGCATGGAAATCACACTCGGTAGAGGTACTCTTAGTCCATAGCAGATCCGGTGTATTACACAGGTGCATTTTCTAATTTTGCTTCCTTGGTGCCTGGCAATGTCTTCCAAGTGCATGAACTCTGATTTTTGCAATTTTCTAGTGTCAAGACAGGTATTAACTTGATTGCCTTGCAAAATGCAGGTATTTGGAGCCTAAATGTTCCAAATACTTTGGCTAATGTGGTATTTAACATGTAGCATACAACTAGCATGCAGCATACAGCAAGATATAGTCTGCTTGGAATTATTAATTCAGATCTATAAGAAAATACTTCCTCTTTCATTAGTTTGTCTCTCTTTTTCTTGGGTTACAAAATGAAATAGATTTGGAAAAAAAAAAAAAAAAAAGATTTTTAGGACTCTAATGTTACCAGTGTTACCTCTTTTCCAGTAGATAGGTGGGGTGCTGTTCCTCAGTAAACAATGATTCTGTGAATGTGAGAAGTTTCCAAAGGTAAAAACCTAATCAAGAAGATGAGATCTGCCTCTACTAATTCTAGAAGGTTAGGCTTGATCTTATCATCCAGAACTCTTCTTTTGGTCAGTAGAGAGAACCAGGAAATGCATGTATTGTTTCAGCTCTTCCTAGCCTGGCTAGGTGAGGAGAACTGATTTACAGGACTGTTTTTGTCTGCTGAGTAAGAACTTAAGTTGACAAGTAGTAGTGTGTCAGTCTTAGTTTTAGATTGTCAGGGTAGATCAAGCCTACTCCTTAATTGCAGTAGTGTGAAATCCTGGCCTTTGGGTGATCAACAACAAGAATCCCATTAACTTTACTTGGTCTGTTTCTATTCTTCTTGTAACAATGGGCAGCTCAAAGTACCCTTATTTTGCAATTAGTTTTTAAAATTTAATTAGTATCTTCTGAAGTATTTGTATAGCATGCCATGTTTAGTAGTAATTGAGGAAGGAAACCTTGAAGGAAATAAAACTGTTTGGGTAAGTATGAATTACTTTGAATTGCCCAGACTAAACACTTCTCTGTGGACTGCCTTTATCATTGCAGTAATCCCCATGCACACCTGTAGATGCATACCCCAACAGAGAGCAATGTCATTGCCAGAAATCTTATTGTACAAGAGCATTAGCTGATCCTGTAGTAAATACCATCTTCACACCTACTTACAGTCCCACCCTTTAAATACAATGTATAAGGCACATTTCCGCATTTCTGTACTTCCGTCCATTCCTGAAAGGTTTCCTTAATGTTCTCCATTCTGTTACGCAGCCTGGTTTACAACATCAGGAGGAAATTGCTGTGTAAAATAAACTATACTCTAATCATTGCATCTAATTGCAGAGTTCACAGAGAAAAATAAAATCAAGTGCCTTATGGCTCAGCTAAGAAGAAAACAAGAAACTATCAATTTACTTTGATGAAACAGAGTAAGATTGGAACAAGTAGCTTGATGCTACTTTATTAATTGGGGATGTTAAAGTTCTTAGAAGTCTTGTGTGTTTGTAATTTCTTACAGATTTCATCACTGTGGTAGTTCACTGTGTCTGTTTAGCTGCACTTCAGATACTAGTGAGTGAACTTCCTCTTCATTGTCGAAGATAACCTAATCTACTCCATGGAAGGCCTGGAGCCCTGGGTGATAACAATAGCCTTAGCTGCATTTAATGACACATATATTTAAACATATTTTTACTTATTTACTGAAGTTAGTTTTCTGAGCTCTTTGCAAATTGCCTATTAGGGCACAGGAGTATGAGAAGTACAAAGTTAATTCTCTAACAACTGCCTGAAAGCTTTTGTATATACTTTATTGATGTTATGAAATATAGCTCATCAGGATGTTACATGAAGTCTACATGAAATTCTGTATACTTCATTAAAATATTGTCTGTTTCCTGTGGAGAAATCAGCTATCTCTAATGTTACATTATGTAACTGATGTTACATTGTATACTGTGACTAATTACTGACTAACAAAAGCAATAAGCAGACTTTACTTACCTAAGAGAAAACAAGTTGAAGTACATATCCCCTATATATTAAGAGCATTCTTTGTGTTGGATAACAGTTCTAGTATACTATAAGCTTCAATTAAGATATCTCTAATAAAGGATTGAAGGGAAAATAGAGCATCCAATTTCATATTTAGGAAAATGGTGGAAATAGCTTAAGTGCATGATATTTGGTCCTCTCCTAGCAGCACTCAGAAGCCTAATGTGCTCCTGAGCTCCACGACTTTACTGGAGTTGTTTTTATCTAAATCTGTCTGGTAGTCACTATAGCAAACTCTCCTTAGGGTAAAAGAGTTGTTTCAAAGGTAGGTATGATCTGAACTACATGTTTCTTTCCAAGTTCTGTAAAGGGAGCCTAGAATGGCTAGCTGAGATGTAGAAGTCTGCTACAGAGAATGGGATTCAGTTTAAGGATATGATATTAAAATTTACAGGTCTATATGTAGATGCTTATACTCTAGCTTTGGTGTCTGAATTCCCAGTACCATTAGTGGAGTTCTAGAAAATACTGTCACTAGAGAGCAGAAGGGTTATTAATTCGATCAGTGACTAGGAAAACACAGCTAAACACTGTTAGATTTGTTTTGTGCCAAGATATCGCTGGCTTTGTATGTTACAAGTCTTCTTGTTTTCCTGTGAAAAGAAAGTCATGACATCTAAGGACTTTGAAAAGTGAGTTGGGAAGACCATCTGCTGCAACATCCTGCCATGGCAAAGCCAACTGAGAGTAACCCAGATTACCCAGGGACATGTTGGGTTGGAGATTCTTTGGTCTCTCTGGGCTCCCATTACATTGCTGAGCCATCTTCATATCTTTTTTTTAATTGAAATTTTATTAGTTCCAACTTGTAGACCTGTAATTGTAAGCTTGTAGCCTCTTGTCTTTTTCATTGTTTACCTCCAGGAAGCATCTCCCTCCAGATGTGAAATGAAAATATTAGGAAGTGTAAAAAGTTTGTGGTTTTTTTTTTTTTTCCACTATTTGTCCTGTTTTTTTCTGAACTTGTTGATTATCAGAATTACTGAGAAAGCCCACCTAGAACTTTTGGTAACCTTCATTTAAATTAACACTAGATTTATGTTTTAAGACAAAGCTTCTGTTATGTTTTCAAAGTATAAAACTTTAAATGACTGCTAGCATGTTCTCTTTGTTTTTAGAGGCAGAATGTTCTACGGCAGAAGTGTGTCAGTTAAACTCTTGATTATGGCATATCATCCTTAGGTTTCCTCCTTTTCCTTTAGGCTGTTTTAAATATTTAATGCTTTGAAGAATGCAATGTTTTTATTTACTTCCTTTCTTGGTATTTAGTTACATAGTGGATTAGATGACTCAGATGTAAAATACGAATGAGTGACAGGTATTTCTTGATTCCGTATTTGACAAGTGATGGGAGGTGACACATTTGCTATGTAATTCTGTTACAAAAAAGAGGTGTTCCCTTTTGTTCTCCAAAGTCTCAGGCTTCAGCTTTCAGTAGGATAACTGTGCATTCCAAGAATATTCAGCCTTGTTATTTAATCTGAGAAAACAGTGTCTGCATATTTACTTCCCTATTTTTAGGAGCTGTCTAAGTATCCTACACATCTGAAAGCAAAATAATATCTTGTCTATTGTGTAGTGAGAGTTTGTGCACTAGCAGACTATTACAAAAAGAAAACCATCTGTTCTGAATTTGGTTTTAAGAATGAATGTATTTAAATAACATGTCTACCTGACGGTATAGTTGGCTCTTCTTTTGCTACTATGGCACAGGTACAGAAAAAAGTTATTGCTTTTCTACAAAGTATTCTTTTTGTTTTTCACAATTCACTTTTTGTGAGGTAAATGAATTTCAAATAGCTAGTTAAAGGTTATTGACCTTTAAGGGTAATAGAGATTTCATGTACTTGATAAAAATCTTTCATAGTCTTCCAAGCTGTGTGAATAAAGAATCTGTTTTGTTCTCTCAATTTTAATTGGATCATATTCAGGTGTCTCAGAAAACTGTATATAGAACCAAAGTCATGTGCAAGTCATATCCATTTAGGTATTTTTAAATGATTTAGATTAGTTAAAATATTGTGCAGATTTCACAGAAATAGACTAAGGTTTATAAAATTCCTGCTAGCAAATGGATTAAGCCTTACTTTTCAGTTGCAAAGTAGAAGGCATAAATGTGTTTTCCTGCCTTGCAGCCGTAGGTAGAATCAAACAAATAGAAGCTCAGGGTTCATACAGAATCCTACACTGAAGACAATGTTTAACATTAACCAGAAACAGTCAGCTCATAAAGTACTACAATAAGGAGAATTTCCCTGAAGCCAACAGTTAACATCATAATGGTAATAATGTGTGCCACTGCCCCAGTAGTAGGCAAAGGATTAAGAAAAAACTTACTGTAAAACTAACACTACAGATAATATAGATGCGATAAGGAGATACTTCCAAAACATTATTTTGGTTTAAAATTTAAAACAGTTCAAAATTTTTCATGAGATCTGGTGTGGTGGGGCTAAAAGCCAAACTCCCACCCAGATACTCACTCATTTCCCCTCCTGAGCAAGACAGAGGGAAAAAAAAAGGATGAGCAAGCTCATGGGTCAAAGTAAATATAGGGATATTGCTTACCAGTTACTCTCACAGGCAAAACAGAGTTGACTTGGGGAAGATTGCCAACTGGAATGGATTCAGGTAATGAGAAAGACATACATTAAAACAACACCTTTCCTCCCCCTTTCCTAGGTTTGGCTTCACTCCTTCACTCCAGACTCCTCTACCCCTGAAAGTGGTGGAGAGGGTGAGAGAACTACAGTCAGTACATAAGTTTCTCTCTGCCACTTTTTCCTCTTCATACTTTTCCTCTGCTCCAGTGTGGTTTTTTTCACAGGTATACAGTTCCCTCAGAAGTGTCCATCTGCTTCACCATGGATCCTCCATGAGCTACAGGGAATCTCTGCTACGATACTTAAAGCATCTCCTCTCCCTCCTTCTCTGACCTTGGTGTTCCTTCAGCTGTTTCTTCCTCTTTTTGTTCCCCTTGTGTGTCTCTCTGTCCTTCTTTAAATACGTTTTCACAGAGGTGTCACACTTGGCTAGCAGACTCAGCTGTGTCCTGCAATGGGTATGCTGGAGCTGACTAGAACCATCTGTGGTCCACATAGGACAGCTCCTGGCCTGTTCCCACAGAAGCCACTGCAGCAGCCCCACAACTGCCAACACCTAGACTCTACATCTGCTGATGTGTTTCTCAGCACTCTGGCACTTTTAATGAGAATGAGATCAAAGTGAAAATCTCAGTTATGTGTATTTTCAATCAGTTTTGATAGTTTTTAATTAAAAAGCGTACACCAAGATGTTCTAATATTGAGATTGTGCTACAGAAACGCTTGAACAGACCTAGTAATCCAACAAGGGTGAAAAAAAAAAAATCATATACTGTTTCTCCAGTGCACTCAAGAAAAGCAATTGATATAGATCAATATCATTTTAGAAAAACACTGCTTTAGACTTTCATATTTAAAACTATGAAAAGCTTTTAATAGACATTGAGGAATTATTGCTAATATACTACAATAAGAACTAAAATGTCGACACATACAGATTGTTAGCAGTAAAGATCAGTGAACTTAAGCTAAAACTAAATCCCCTGATATGTATTTTTCTATTATAGAACCATGTGCAACATGATCTTAATTTCTGCTTGCAAATTTTCTATTAATAATTTATAATTTAATAATCTTGCTGGTTGGGAATGACCTACCCATAAGATGATCACATGCAAAAAATCTGTTTATATTCTGTGGAAAGCTTGATTAATTGATGATAGGTCTTAGGTGATAGTGTTGCCAGTGAGAACAGGGAACCCATTGAGATGTTTCAGTAGGTCCCTTCAAGTCCTAAACACAAAGCACACAGAAAACACATCACATGGACAGCGTTGTAATTGAGAATGCCGATGTGTCCGTCTTTGGCCTTTGTGTTTTCTAGTATAAGCTTGAATAAACTACATTAATTTTTGTATTTTCTTACTGTTGGGGAACTGACTTTGAAGTCTTAGAACTTCTCTTAACATTTGTGTTTCCAGCATGCAAATGTGTGGGTGTTTAAAAGTGAATTGAAGAAAAAAGTCCGTCATATGGAAACATTTTGTTACCCATATGTTTCTATCAAAGGGAAGACTTTTAAACTAACTGTGCAGACTTTTGGCACTTAAATTAACATTTTAAGTTATAGCCAGTAGTTTATGATCTACTTTGTAACTGACACTAGAAGGAAAACAGGCATTGCCTTGACAAATAGGCTTTGCAAGGATTTTTTAAAAAGACTGTGAAGAACATTAGAAACTGAGGATGCCCTAAATGAACTTATTTTATTACTATTAGAAATAAATTACCATTTTTAATAGAAATTCTAAAACTATAACCTTTAGCAAGTTTAAAAAACCAAAAAATCAACAAAAAGTCAGTGCCCACAGTGCACCCTGATACCTGTCCCCTGTACTTCCAAGGGCTTGGCTGCCTGTGCTCGAAGCTGGCTCTGATGTAGTACAGCTGTGTAACCTGGGGGCAGTTGGCTGAGAAAAGAGCTATGTTATGAGGCAGAGCTGGGAGAAGCCTTGTCATGATCTTTCACCCATCCTTTGGCTCCAAAGCCACATTTAGGCTCTGGTCCTTGCCCTTGTTCCTTGCTTGAGATATGCCTATGCCCAGCCACAAGCCTTGCAGATCCCAACCCTAACAAGGGACTTGAGTTCCTGGCTTCGCCTAGTTTGTCTGGATTTGTTGCTAGAGGCTTTTCTGGCAATCACAGGACTATTGGTTGGCCCTGATTCCTATCACTGGACCTGCTCGATTTTTCTTGTTTGGGTACTATGGGGCTGTGCCCTGGTCAGCAAGGAGACTGCCCTGCTTGACCTGTTTTCACTCTCAGTTCCTGGCTCCCTGGCACATGCTGAGTGGCCTGCTCCCTGCTTGCTCAACAGAAACAAAAACATCTAACTGTAACATATTAAGACCTTTCAGAGAAATCCTGAATATGCAAATGGCGTATGGGAAGAGCTCATTTCAGACATGATACTTATTGCAAGGAACCACAGACAATAATACACTTACTTTGCTTCTGTGTTCTAGTGTTAATATTACAAATAAAATAATAAATATGCAAGACATTTCCACAGATGAATGCTTTAGTATTAAACCTTGAGATTGTGCCAGTCTATCAAAATAAATTACAAAAATTATTTTTATTTTCATACAAGTTAAAAAGAGACAGAGTTTATTTAACTGATTTTAGCTGGAAGGGTCATCAGCATCCTTATTATAGAAGAGAGGAAAAAAAAAGAGTATTTCACTAGAGTGGGAGAATTGTCACTCTGATGTCTACATGAGGAGGAAATGGGAATTTAATTTCTGATAGCATTTTCAGACTTGAAGGAAATAAACTAAACATACTTCACTAAGTGTATGTAATAATATCTTTAAAGGCAAAGAAGTAAAACCCACCACCAACAGTCTGTACTCCTGCAGTGAATTAGGTCGATAGGCCTCAGTAGTTCTGCAAGTATGCATTCTTTTGCAGATACTGAAAATACTGGCTTCCATTATCACATAATAAATGTTGACGCAATGTATATGTTCACATGCTGACCTTTGAAAATCAGGTACACATAATGCCAAACAATATGCACAAGAGCTACTGAGCAATGTGATTTAACAAAAATAATGCTCTTTACAAAGTTATCTAGTAAGCAGCCAGAAAAGTCTGTCTAAAACTTAAGCAAGTAAAGCTGGATAAAGTAACAGTTACACATGAATATTTTCATGAAGGGAAAGGAGTATTTCAAGAATGATACCATGACTTTTTTTTCTCATTGACTATGTATGAAAATGTCTATCCTATGCTATGCTGCACAGGAGAAAAATAGAAATTCTAAACCATGATAACCCCAGAATTACAGAAGAGTACAGACAGGCTGAACACACTTTGAGTGAAAAGAGTCTTGTTGTGTGTACAGCTCTGTGCAGGAATCATAGAATCATCATGTTGGAAAGGACCACCAGGATCGTAAAGTCCAACAAGGAAGGGAAGATACAGACAGAGTGAGAGAATTAAGTAAGAGGAGAGGAAGATACAGGCTTCTCAAAACTGTTGCAAGTTTTTAATGTACTTTTGTGTTTGTAATATAAAATGATATTGACCTCTCCTAAACACTGTTAATCCTGTTGGAGAATGAGACATACAAGTTACGGAGAGAGTGGCTTCTTAGTGTGTGCAATGGGTATTTCCCAAAGGGTGCTTGAGTATTTTGGTTTTTATCGGTCACAGGAACAGGTGTTCCCCTCGCAAATGGAGAGACTTCTTAGTACTGCACTTTTCTGAGGAAAATATTTTTTATAGTCATTCTCAGTTCTGTTTGCCATGTATTTCTTTACCACTGCAACTTTTTGAAAATTACTTTCTCTTCTTTTAACTGAGATTTTTACCTTCCTTTGGGTTGTCAGTTCTATAACCGTAGGCCATGGAGAGTGAGACAGCAAAAGCACGTGAAATGGCCTTGTCTAGTGTTTTTCTTAAACAGTGAAAAATAGTATGTTTTGTAACTTTTAGGTTATGCTCCTGCCTGTCATCAGCAGTGATACCACCAAATGCTGTGCCTTGTGAGGTCACTACTGTTTTAACTGTTTCTTCTCCATCTCATCTCCTGCAGAATTTCTGTGTAGCTATTGTTCTGATTTTACAGGGTATTTGGAGAGTATTTTCCATTCTATGCCTTTCTTTTTGACTTTCCATTTTTTTAAAATGTGAATATGTTCCCATAGTACATGCCAATTTGGTTTTCTTTCTCTATTTATTCATGTTGGCTGTTGTCCCATTTCAGCTGAATATCTAGACCACATTTCCTCTTTGAAAACCAATGTGAAGGTCATTCTTTGATTCAGACAGCAAGAGTTACTTACTGTATGAGTAACACTTTGTTGTTCCATATAAACTCCTGACAGTATTATTCCTTAGGGAGGGAGAGTGGATTTTCCAGAATTACAAATTTGATTAAGGGGAGGCATTGAACCAGGTCTCTTTGTTTGAGCCTCAGAGAGCAATACGTGTGCATGCTTGGTAAATTTGCTCTGCAGCTTGCCACCAGAGAAGCTTTCACTCTGAAACCCAACAGTTCCCAAGTTCTTGGAATTCAAAACTCTGCAATTCTGAGATTGCAATTTAGATTATTTTTTCATGTTTTCATTCTATTTTCAATAAAAGCAGAGGAAGGGAATCTCTGTTGTTTCTGTCGCATCTTCAAAACTCCTCTGGATATTCAGAAAAAGAAGTCTGTGGAACCATGCCACTGTGGTAGCTCACTTGAGAGGCTGTTTACTCCTATTTATTTAATGAAATGTGTATCATTCCTTTATACAACTATTAGCTTGAAACCAGTACATGTATCTTGAGATTCACATAGACTGATTGTGCCTTTTGTTGCTGTGTACTGTTGGTTATACATTTTCTCTGAGCTGATGCGTGTAATTATATTTGTGATATAATGTATATAACAATTGATGCAGCTGAACTCTCTTCTTGATTTCTTCTTCTGCATAAGAAAAGTTAATCTTTCAACAGACAGGTTTTTTGCAGCCTCAGACAAGATAGACCAAGGTTCTATAAAATCTAATTTACAAGATGTAAGGATCAATATTTCACTGCTAGTACAAGAATATACTGATAAGTTAGTTCTCTGACCATGCTGGGTGCAAGTCAGTAGTAAATTGCTGGAAGAGGCTGAGTGGACTTAGCTGGCCTCTGCCCTCGACCTGTAGCCATTACTGTAATTTACATAAAACGTTACAAACCAACCTCACAATAAATAGAATAATAGTGTCTCACTCAGTCTTTTTTTTTTTTCTTCCTGAGGAATGTCAGAAACTTATTTCTTATTTGTGGATTGTGAATTTATGTTTGGTTTTGAGTGGTTGAAGTATTATTCACACACAAAAGAGGTAGTATGTTAATTTTGACTGTTGCTTCTCTCCTTGAAAACCAAAACTTATTCTATTTGTTTACTGGAGACATCAAGAAGAGGAAGTTGACATAAGTTCTGCCAGTAGCACTTAAGTTCTGCCAGTAGTACTTAAGAATAGCTGCCTTCACCAGGTACAAAATGATACATATATAAACTTTATTTTTTCTTACCTGAGAACATTAAAAAGAGCTTTATCATGAACAGTCAAGTTTCATTTCAGCTGTTCAGTCTGTCTATGTTATGCACTTAAAAAGTCAGTACTGCAAATGAAAACTAATTGTGGGTATAAATAACCCTTCACATAGTGTTTTGGAAATCTAAACTTATGCATTTGAGAGAGTTCTGTCACTGGGAGGAGAATGTTAAACCATCAATTTGCTGTTGCAAAAAGCACAAAATAGGTAGAAACTGAAAGAAAGAGAGAGATTTAATTGATGCTACATGGCATCAGTAATCTGTAAATGTCATCAGGTAGTTTTATCAATATAATATGTTTGAATTACATTTATGTGAAAGATCACATTTTAGTCCAGATACAGAAAGCATCTCATTTTCTCCAGCTTAGGTTTAGATTTGTGTTTTACATGTGGTGTCATTTAGTATAATCTAGGTGACAGGTGTGAAAATATAAGCAAATGCAGCCAGAAAGGCAGTGCTCACACTGAACATTTCACTTCAGAACTGAAACTCCTAGAAATGCTGCAGACAAAATTCAGAACATAAAGCAGTGTGTATAGTATCATGTTAGAGGAAGCAACTGATTGGTATTCTTTGCTGAGCTACATATAGTACACCCATTTATACGAGTGCCAGCGTAGATTAAGAAACTTAAAATATGCTTTTACCCTGAAACATGCTTCATTTTTTTTTGGCAATGTAAAAAGCTGCAAGAACTGTTGAAGATAAAATGTTAAGATAAATACATATTAATTAAAATAATTTATTTGACACTGACAAATATGGGAGAGTACCAAGAAATCATTTATTCATATGTTTTTTGTTAATGTCGTGGCCAGGGAAGAAGGGGAGGATTTTTATACTCAAATTACTTTTTCTATATATGGATGTAAGTGACCACGTGAAGCTAAGAGCAGAAGAACCAAGCCTTGAATGTTTGGTTAGATATTCCACTCAAACCACAGCCAGTTGCTAATTTAAGCACTTAGCAATTTTATTGTACCCTCAGTTTCTAATTTTAAATATTTTCAGACTGGCAGCCATGCTTTCTTTTGGTTATAGACTGCCTTGCTTACCTCCCTCTTAAAACTGTACTTCGACAACTGTTCTTTCAGTAGCAATGCTGACACAAGCAATCCCACACCCATTCATTCCTTTCATCCCCTCCCATTTGTTCTTACCTCCATACCACAATTCCTCTTGGTTTATGAGGCCTTTCAATGGTCTAGGCTCAGCTGGAGAACTAATCCTCGTTAAAAATAACCCAGGCAGATAAAAAAGTGTTGAGTTTTAATGTCATTTCCTTCACAGTCTCTCAAGCGGTTGAGCCGACAGATTTGAGGGACTGGTCTGGGCACTGTCATGTGTACACAGAGGTGAAACAATGCAGCCAAAAATAATTTTCATTAAGTAAGATTTAAACACTTGAGTGGCTTAATTAAAATGTTTATTTTTTTCCCATTCTCACAATCCCAGTGGTTTTAAATGATATTACGACTGCTTTACCTACAACTTGCTCTAGCCAGTCAGTAGGAGATCAGGCCCATTTATCTGATGTTGCTGACAGACAGTAAATCATCCATGTAGTGACTGATAAAGATATGAGTAAACTTGTTAGTCAATGTAAGTAAATATGTTCTGTAAATATACACTGAAAGTGATTAAATGTTGATGAAGCTTTTACAAACCCAGAACACAAAATCATTTATCTCTTCCTTACTGATGAATGAAATTGCAGAAGGTTTTAACCTTTTCTTTTTTCCAGGTGTAGAGCTGAATTCATTGCGCCAAATGAAGGTGCAGAGACCTATTACAATGCTTACAGATGTCCGACAGCTCATATCAAGTGGAGGAAGTGTGAATCAAAAGAATGATGAAGGAGTTACCCTGGTGAGTGGGAATATGTAATCATCACCCTGTGAATATGCACGTACTGCAACTGTGTGCCGGTGAGCAGGTTTGCGAGGCGAGGTGCAATGAGGTTGCACAAGATATCAGTTCTCATCTGGCCTTTTGAAAATAAATATATGTCAATGCCCTGCATAGCACAGAATTTAAAAGAAGCTGGTGCACCATCTGCATCTTAATGACAACTTTTTTCTTCGTAGCCACTGAATATACAACACAGAAATTAATAGCAAAAAAATATATTGGCACTGTACCTCTGCAGCAGATACTTGTGGTCTCTGACACTTTGTGTTAAGAGAAGGCCTGAAACTTCACTCTTTATTCCTGTTTTAGACTCATGTCTTCTGGCTGAACCAGCCTAAAACACTGTTTCATGAAGCCATCTCATCTTGATTCAGTGTAATGAATTATCCATCATATGAGTGGATAAGCAATCCTTCTGCCAAATTTGCATGTTACTTGTAGACACTGGGTTGTATTATACTTTTTTCTAATAGATCTTCTGTCCCTTCAGGATTACTACTTATTCAGCTGTCAAATAATTTTTGAATTAATACATATAAAATCTTCAACATCATTATCAATAAATTGTCATCGGTGCCATTAAGATATTGAATAACTTTAAAAAATTATTTTGTCTTTTTCTGCAAGTACTGTGCTAAAACAATTAGAAAGGCACGTATTACTGAAAATTATTTTTTATTTCAGTATTTATGCTGAATTACATTGCATGATACTGAATTAATGCACTGAAACATTAGTATTTAATTCCATATTTTAATACACATGGAGTGTTTAAACTATAACTGAAGAAGTGAGCAGCCTCATACTTGGGATTGCTGAATTCAAGCACTGTCTCTGTCTATACAGAAAGCTACGATTTTTGGAGTGGTCACTCCAAGGTACTTATCTGTAGTTAAAAGCAGGAAGGAAGCGGGGGAGCAGTGGGAAGAAACAATATAACTTTTAGTTTAATTCATAATAGCATTAATTTAATTTCCAGTTTTCTGATACATTTAAGCTAAGCTGTTGAATCACGGTAAAATGCAAAGTTGTTTCAGTTGTACTTTAATCTTATTGATACTTTAGTCTGAAATGATTTAGTTAAACTGAGTTATGAACTTACATATCACTTTATAGAACCTTTGCTGTAGTTAGATGGAATAGTTAAAATGCATTTCTGAAATGTGTTTAACAGTACTGCAAATACTAGGAGAAAAGCATTGTGGATAGTGTGGTTTTTTGTTGTTTGATTGTTGCGATGTTGACAAAGGGGACATTTTTTACTGAACAGTTTTTAAACTGAACTTTGATTTTGTGAACTTCTTTCATAATCTTGCAACAAGTAGCTACAGAGTGGATCTTTTTGCTTTTGTTTGAGATTTCTATTATGTGAAACTTTTGTCTGACAAACTGGTGGGAAACCCGGAATTTATTAAACTGTTCTGTCTCTATTCATGGGTCTGGAGTCAACCAGTCTGTGATGGTTGTATGTGTATCAGAGGGTTCTGGGAATAGTTTTCTGTTGCTCTACATCTATCTGTACTGAGAAAACAACAAATACCTCAGTTGTAGCAAGTGAGATTTGTTTTGTCTTGATAGGATATATCTACATCCATGTGTAAGTTAAGATGAATCAGGCAAAAAAACTGATGCCATAAATATATACACACATTGTCATAGATTCATAGCACGTACATATGTGCACATGCAATACAGGCACAGAATTTGATATATATATATATAAATTATTTTTTCTGCTGAATTCTCCTGTAATAATTTTTTCTTTGAAAGATTTCAATCATGAAATATTTCCTTTGTCCTGTAAGCTTTTAAGCTACTTTAAAATAACACTTGTCAAATTGATGTCTGAATAGAAAATGTAATTTCTTCTGTTGAAACAGAAGAAAACCTGAAGCTATGTCAAATTATGGGGAATTTTTGAGGATTTTTTATTTTGAAATTAGGGCATTTATAGCATACAGAATTCATGTTCTGCCCTCAGGGAAGATTCCAGGGAAGATTTTTGATGAGCTGTGTTTTGTCCCTCTCCATCAAGCATGTTCATAGGGAAAACTTTATACACACTCTGCAGGTGCAGCTGAACCAGAAATAGCAAATAAGGCAAATAATACTCTGGACTGTTTTTGGCATCTTCTATGTTTATAGTGACTTTGGAACTACACAGTTCTAGTAACAGGTTTATTGCAAAGAGCTTTTTCTTGCTATTAGCTATCCATTTCAATCCTCACAAAAATAGTCTCTTCAGCTAACATTACTCCAAGGGAAAAAAATAATGGAGTTGGGCTACATGGTTTGGGGATACAGGTCACCACCTATACTCTCAGTTCTCCATTTCTGCAATCTTCCTGAGCCGTGTTCTTACTGACTCTCATGAGAATTGACTCCTTCTGACTGGGCGTGACTAATTATATTTTACCAATTCCCACATGTAAATTTTGTCACCTTTGCTCCCAGAAGTGAAGGAATGTTTGAAATCATAGCAGAGAACCTTGAGAAAATAAAGACCACTAAACTGTAACCTGGTTCAACCTCATCATGTCAAGTATGTACCTCAAGAGAGTTATCCACTGTACATAAGAAACAATTTCCACCAAAACACACAAATAACAAATTTTCCCTGATGTAGGATTCTTTATTGCATTTTAATCTTTTGCTTGTTTATTAACAGGATAACTAATTTGTAGTGCCCTACTATGTCTTTCTCTATGACCATTTTCTCTCTTCACAAGTCCTGTTTGGCATTATATGGATTTTATACTGCTTTTATATTTATTTTGCATAGTTGTTACTTGTATTAATTAAATAAAAAGAAAAAAATATCTCTTTTTTTTACCCCACTCTGTGAATACTTTTTATAATGAAATGGATTGCTTATATAAATGCCAAACACATATAGATCCCTAAATAGTAATATATTGCAAAGATTAATGTCCAGTTTTTCAAATCAGCCATTAAGAAAGACATTTTTTAGTTTCCTCTTTTCCCTTCTTGCCATTACAGTTCTCAGTACCCTATCACTCATGCTGTATTTGCCACTCAAAATGACAAGCCACAGGCAAACAGCTACCTTTGAAGTTGTCCCTGCTTTAGCAGCAAGTTACACTATTTGACCTTCTGAGATTCCTGCTGAGTTTCTGTTAGTCTGTTACTACTTTTTCCACCCTCTTTCTATTCCACTTTGACTCTGAAGTGAAGTTTACCGATACAGAAAATCAGCTAAAATTATTAAACCAAATATACCTTCAAAATAATTAAGTATCTGGGGAAGCACTGAAAGTAGAAAAAATAAAATTGCTGTGGTTCAAAATGGAGAAAGCATTTTTTGGGACTGATTTTGTCACGAAAACTTAATGCGTTTGGTTTAATTATGTGTTAATGAATTCATTTTGGAATAAGGTAGTGTCAGCTTGCATCTAGGATATTTGAACTGCCACAAAAGCAAGTTAGGTCTGAACCAGCTCTGTTGAAATGTATGAATCTACTTGAGCTCATGAAGTTTGTGAATGTATTTGAAAGAATGGTTGCTTGAAATTGTACAAAGAGTATCTAGTGAGACTAGATTGTTTAAGTAGTTCTCAATGTGATAGTATTCTTATTTTTTGGTGGATTTTGTTTATAAATGCTAAAAAAGATTCTGCAGTGGTTTTCTAGTCTGTTGTTACTGCAAGTGTATTTTGTATTTGTTCTTAGTGTGATTTAGCCAGTTAGATCTGTGGGGCATCTAAGATACACCAAAGCACGTCACAGGTTTTTCTGAGTTCTTTAAACTGTTAAGATACTTTTATATTGCAGCTTCATGTGGCTTGCGCTAATGGGTACAAGAATGTTGCATCTCTGATACTGGATCATGGGGCTGATCTCAATGTAGTGGATAATCAGTACTGGACACCCCTACATTTAGCTGCAAAGTATGGACAGGTAAAGCATCATTTTTTTCACCTGCTTCTCTTTCCTATGTGGTAATCTTCTGTAACAATAGCAAATACTTTCAAGTCAGGGAGACTATTCTAGTTTGAATGTGAAAAGCTTACACATTTCTGTACTGTAAATGGCGTCTCAAATGACTTGAGATGATTTGAGAATAAACATTGTAAAGCTATCAACCCAATACAGTTCATTATTTCCAGCAAAATTTAAATTTACATTGACATTTCACAGGGAGTCAAAATAAGTCAAACTCTAATTTTTAGTTAACTTTTTTTGCTGTGTATATTTCTGTGAATGAATGCCCAGGATTCACTTAACACAGCAGTTGCATTCAAAGTTTTCCACTCACTTAGTTGTGGAAGGGTGCCCTAGGCTTATGATTTGGAATGCATACCTAAACATGACTTGAGCCTCTTAGTATCTTACCTTTTAACTTTTCTTTCATCCTCACTCTCCCCAGACATGCTCAGTGAGCCTTTTTTATAGTCTGGCCACTTTTGGAGGGCTGTCCTCACAGCTCTCGCTGACCCACCTCTTAGCTCACAAATCACCAGTTACCCACAGGTACTTTCCAAAAACCTCTCTGAGGTATCCTAGCTCAGCCTCCCATGTTCCTACCCGTTCTCCTGTCAGGTCTCTGCTGCAGCTTCTAGAAAACTCCTCCCTACCTATCTTTGGCCTCCGCCAGGAGGGGTTGGACCTGCTCTACCATGAACGCAAGACTGTGCTTCCCAGTGTTGCTCTGAACACAAATTTATTTCTTCAGTTCAGATTCCTGCTGATGGCGGGGATATCCTTGCTGACACTGTGAATGTAGGTGTACTGAATTAGTCAGAAAATGCTATGACTCAAGGCATTCCCCTGTTTATTTGGTACTTTGCCATCTTGTGTAATGCCTGTTTCTATCATCATCAACCATGCTTTTAAACATAACTTAGAATGGCAAAAAGTTGTTGATCCTAAACAGAACTCTGTCTGGTTTTCTATTTTCTAATAAATATAAATAAAAATCCTCGTGGACTTCTGCTGAAGTATGAACTCTATAGTTAGATAATCTTAATTCTGTTTCTGATCTCAGTGGAGACAATCCCATTTATTTAGCTGAATCTCTAGCCAATGATTGAGAAGAACTGCAATTTTTGTTCATGTTAGTTTCTTATATCTCCATTAGTTTTTTATATTCATGTGACTTATCCTGTGAAATACAAAATGAAGGTGTTGACTTACAAGAAGTGGGATGCAGCTGAGATTTTACTACACTCTTAGTGATCTGAGTATGAAGCCGATATTGCTTTTTATGTGGGGTTTTCTTTCTTTCTTTCATTTTTTTGAGTCTTTAACTGCAGGTGCTCCACAAGTTAAGATTTGAGGAGTAGCTTCTAAGCATGCCAAAATGTCTTACGAAAAGCAAAAAATCCATGTATATAGGTAGACAGATGCAATTCAAGTGTTTATGTCTATATATTATAACTCAGCTGTCAGACTATCTTCTTTAGAAAACTACTACATATATAATGTGTTTCTAGGTTTGCAAAACATCAAGGATACAATTCCGTTTTTATGTATTTGATTCATGTTTTGTTGCTTATTAAAGTGATGTACGTGTACTTCCTTATTGCATGTGTTCTCATTTCATTGACTAAATGCCTTCCAATCTCTTTTCAGACTTCAGAAAAATAAATTATGCACTTTATAGCAAGAAGATAGTAAAAATGTAGTAGTAATAATAATAGTAAAAACAAAGGTGTTTGAGATTAGTTAGTTCTGCTGGGATATAGATTTCTCCCACTGAGATACCCTGTATCTGTTCTTATACAGGATATGAAAGCTCAGCATATTTTCATAACAGATTAAGTCATTGGTTTATGTATGTATGGCCTGAAGTGTACCCTCAATAATTTCTGAAAGATTAAATATACAGAGAATTTTTTTCTACAGAAATATATTGAACTGAAGTTTTGTTAGCAAGTGAGGCATCAGTGACATTTTGCATGTACTGTAGTTTTATTTTTCTCATCCCATCTTGTCCTGTGCTGTTCTGTAGTTCTAGTGTCCTCACTGCCCCCCTCTGGATCCTCATGCGATGCTGCAGGCAGGCATGCACTTGCTTATTGTGTTCAGACTTCAGCAGGGCAAGAAAACTCTTATTCAGAAGTAAGGTGATTGCACTGATGTAATCTTGAGCTGGAGCTACTATTTCCTATGTTTCAGGCTTGCAAGTTCGAGCTTCATACTGCATTAATGTGGTTCTGCAATGGCTGTAAGTCTCTTGTAGAGTGAAGCCTAAACACTAGTATATATTTGCAACACTAAACCTGGATGACTTGAAATACCTTTTTTGTCCTAAATTAGGTGTTTTTCTTTTTGAAACAGACCTCTACACAGAAAGTTTGTAATTGGAAGTGGCTAATGGTAAAAATGTATTTCCTTTTGAAGTGTTCTAACAGCTGATTGCTGTTTTGTGAAATGATCCTTTTTGCGGATTCATTGTTGAACAGTGTCTCCCTTTATGTCCCAGATGACAGTGATAATGATTCTTATGGTTCCAGGACTTTCCAGTGAGAAGCCAGGGACCAGTTGTGCTAGGCACTGTACAAGCACTATGGTTACATGTGGAGTAAGACAAATGAAGAAAAGTTGCACTTGTTGCTAAAATTAACAAAGACCATATACCTTCATTTTGTATTACTAATGAATGATACAATTTAATAATATTTTAAATAATTTTTTGAAAAAATAAATTAAAATGCAATTATTAAATTAATATTTTAATTACTTTAAAATGTAATACAAATTCTTATTTAGGAGATAAATATGACTTTCATATGGATTCTGTTTGTAAGAAACAAGTAAATAATTACAATTCCTTTATAAGAGGGATTTATTAGATATCAGGGGAAATACTTCATCTAGTAGCTAAACTCATCAGGTTGTTTTTAAATTTTTCTCTCTTATGACGATAATTTTGAAATGTCTTTTGACCTTGGTATGAATTCATGTACATATCTATAATTCCATTTTTAGTAATTAATTATAGACAAATACAAGCATTGTTACTATTTTGGGAGAAGGAGTAAGACAGAATGGGAATAATGTTTGCCAAGACATTATTTGTAGTATGTTTTAAATTAAAATATATTTATGAGGGAATAGTTCTTTTTAAGACTAAAATATTAATGTTCCCTGAGAAGGTCATTAATATAGATTCTAGACTCCATCCCTTACTGATTCATCCTCTTGTAACACATATTTGTGGCAGGCTTTTTTTTGAAAAGGCTTACTTGAAACACTCGCTACAGTGACAAATCTGTATGTTCTACTAGAAGACTGTAAAAAAATCTATTTGGTTTTAGTCTGATGTTCTGTTCAATTCTTGAGAGGATTTCTTTCCTCCCAGGAATTTCTCTGAACAGAAAAATAGCCTTTTCTTCTCTTGTAGTTTGTCTATTAAGTTTCAAAAAAAAAAAAAAATAGTCGGAAACATTGTTGTTTAGTAGTTTATTAGCACTGTTGCTGCCATACCTGCAGCCAAACCCCATCCAATATATAATTAATATTATATTCCATGAGTCATAGGGACTGGTAGTTTTTCCTGTTTATAAAATAACTACAAAATTCATAGTAATTTGGATATATTTTTCATTTGGAGAAGCTGCTTACCTTAATAAAATGTTATACAAATTACACATCTAGTTTTTCAACTATTTTATATTATAGACCTTACATACATACATTTTGCATATTATGAAAAAAAATGAGTAGTGATATTCATGTGAAGAAACTATTATATTGCTTTAGAGTGACATCCAGACAAAGTTGAAGGATCTGAGCTCTATGCGTATAAAGCTTTATGTTTGCAAATTCACAAAATACAAAAAATGAAGAAAAAATACAAAATACACAAAATTTTAAAAGCCCACAACCGTATTTGGCTATTTGTAAGAGCATTAATATGATAAAGATGGTACTAATTTACTTTACCTGGGAAAAAAAGAGAAGAATGTACTGAAGCTTTAAATTTATAGGGAGAAAATTTAATTTGTATCTGTACAGAAGGATACTTGTGAAGAATAAAGACACTGCAAGCTTCTTGTTACAAATCTCAAGTTGTAAATCAATGCACAATGTAAGTGGATTACAGAAAACATATTGCTCCATCTTCTGTAGTAAATTATATGAGAAATTATTGGAGCAAAGACATATTATCCTGAGTGAGCTAAGCTTGTGAAAGACATCACACCACCACCTTATAAACAAAACCTGGCTTGTAGAAACACCTCAATAATGACAAAACCAGCTTTATTTAGTTCAGGATTCTTCTCAACTAAATTTAGCCAACTACAGCTGAAGTAAAAAATCAAAGCTTTTTCTTGACAAACACGAAGATTTGCCTTTAGAGCACAATTCCAGCAAATATAGGAGGTGCTCTTAAAATAGGTGAGATGAATCATTACTTAGAGATCTGACCCTCCCTGATTGTAGAGGTCATAGAATCATAGAATGGTTTGGGTTGGAAGGAATATTAATGATCATTTAGTTCCAATCCCCCTGCCATGGGCAGGGACACTTTCCACTAGATCAGGTTGCTCAAAGCCCCATCCAACCTAGTCTTGAACACATCCAGTATTGGGGCATCCACAACTTCCCTGGGCAACTTATTCTAGTGACTCAACACCCTCATAGTGAAAAACTTCTCCCTAATTTCTAATCTAAATCTACCCTTTTCCAGTTTGAACCCATTACCACTTGTCCTACCACTACAAGCCATCATGAAAAGTCCTTCCCCAGCTTTCTTTTAGGCCCCCATCAAATACTAGAAGGCTGCAATGAGATCTCCCTGGATTCTTCTCTTCTCCAGGCTGAATAACCCCAACTCTCTCAGCCTCAGGTTATGGGCAACTAGCGACTAGAATATGTTAGGGGTCTAACTTGAACATTTTACAATTTTACGGGGGGAATATAGACCAAAGAGCAGGGCAAACAGGACAAAGGCTGAGTAAATTGCTCACTGGATGTGCTAGGTCTCCCCAGTCATCATGAAGGGGGCAATGCTGTACCCTTACGCAGAGAGAATACAGTTAAATACTTAGAACAATACCAATCTTATCAAAAGCAAAACAGCGGTAGGTTGTTGCACTGTTTCCAAACAGGGAATAAGTAAGAGCTTTAAGTGCCAGGATGTATAATTTGATGTTAAAAAAAAAAACAAACCACCAAACTGTACCTGTCTTTATGTATATTTGTAAAGAAAAGCAGTCCAATAGATAAATTTACTATCTAAAATTTGCTAGAACACTGTGAGTCCCAATATCGAAAAAGACCATGGATGAATGATAAATTAATTGTCCTATTAGTGCCAGAGTGTGTAGATCCAGAGTAGAACATCTTTCTTGCATAGGAGTACAGAATATTACAAGTGAGTTTGAGGGTTATGTACAGGATACGGCTACTGAGTACAGAATAAGGCAACTGAGGCTAATGCCTGGAAGTCAATCTGTCCGTTTGTAAAATGAAGATCTGCTTTGCAGGAACAGATTTAAGTTACCAGTGAGAGCAACAGCCTATTAACTGAAATACTACCAGCTGCAAACATTAAATTATAATGGTAATAGCATTTTGAAATAGACATATTTTTAAGCATGGTGATTCTGAGTTTCTAGGACTGTTGTCATTTCCCCCGCCCTGTAACTGTTGAGGCTAAAAGCAAGTTTTTTATTTGTAATGCATATTGAGATTCCAATGTTATACCAACAATTGCCATTATGAGGTATTAAGGTCAGAGTTGCTTACCTTAATAATTTTGCCATACTAAAATGATGGAACCTCTTTGAAACACATGCAAATTTGCATCAGTGACACACAAAAACCTCTTCAAAACAAGATTATGAGGGCAACAAAACTAGCCTCAAGGAATTAGAATATGCCAGGATTGCGTATGTAAATTTAAGAGGGCCTTTTGGGCATATACAGTCTTAATACTGTTATTGATGGCAGTTTGAACTCCCTCACCTCATTCACATGCAGCATGGAGAGCGCTGGTATATGTGTGGCTGCTGCCTGTGCACACCAGCGTGCGGCACACATCATCACTTGGGTACCACACTGCCCATGCTGGCACTAATACCAGCAGCGGAAGGGGACTTGTGTTTCTCAGGCTGCCCCCCGAATTTGAATTTAGCACAGCAATCACTTTGTGAACAGCTAGTAATCTGGCATTGGTAGTGCTGTCCCTGCCGGACATCTTCCAGGCTGCTGTGATCAGGAGAGCACACACTTGCCCTCCCCTCCTGCAGCTCTGACATTTGCCTTGGGTGCTTTGGCACAGTTCCCAGGCACAAGCTGTTTCTTTGTTGTTTATCACAGAAATGTCACCTTTCAAACCAGCTATCAGAGGCATGCAGGTCAGAGCTGACTACCCAGTAGCTTAAACACTACCTCTCCCAACATTTCATCCTTGGGGGATGCTGCCTATGTCTAAACTGTTAAATTGCTGAATAAAAGAAGGCTAGGGATTAAGCCAGGCAACGGTCTGGCTCACATTCATTTTGTTTTGAGCTAGTTTCCTCTATTGGAGATTAGGCTTGTTTGTAGAGATCGGGTTGGAGCGGTCCAAAGCAGTCAGGGACAGAGCTAACAGTTAAGCAGTGTGGATTATAAGGCATACTTAAGTTTTACCCATTGCACTCTTAGTGAGACAGATTTAGCCTCTGGCTTTGAGGTTTAACAGTTTCATAATGCCAAAAAAAAAAAAAAAAAAGGATAAGAGAATTGTTGAACTGCTGACTGTACCTCTCCTGCAGTAGCAAGGATTTCTTTCCATTAATAAGTCGGAAATATCCCAAATAAATAAAAAATTTATAAGAGAGATCAGATGCCTACCTCATGTTTCTCAGCATGTTATGCACATCCTATATAATTTTCAAAATTTATATGTGATATTGCATTTTGTAAGTATATTCTTCCTTAACACACATTTGGTTGGCTTGTTTACTTAGACTGAATGACACCTCTCTGTCTGGTTAGTTCATCCATTTCTTTCAGATCACAGAAGGGACTCTGTCCTTCTTGATGAAGTCCGAGAGAACACACCTTACTGTGTAATCTAATTTCCTCATTGTTACCAAAACATATTAGTCATTTGACTCAACTATGAACTGTAGTTTCATTTTTCTTTTCTTTAAGTGTGGCCTCAAAATAGAAAAAAAATCCACATCCGTCATTGGAGTATGCATCAATGTAGATGGGATATCTGAACTAATTGTAGAAAATTACATTTAATCTCATTCAAGTTTGAGCATTTCCATAGCAGTTCCTTTGAATGCAATTTTTGGACTTCTGCAAACACATTCCAGAAATGTTTTCAGTGAGAAGAGCCTAAAGAAGGGGGTACTTGTTCAGTATTTCAAAAAGAATATAGTTTAGTCACTCAGGGAATATGTATTTTCCCTGTTAAGCAGTTGGAATCTTTCATTTATGGTCAGAAAATCCTATAGAGAATGTTTTATCCAGACATACCTCACCCTCTTTTCTTTAGTCTTTTTGTTAGTCTTTGGCATGTATGATTATACTCAGGTAGAAGGGCGGCATTTCCCTTCAGATCAAATTACACTCATTTTCCTCAAGTAGAGAGACCACTTTGGGATTTCTGCCTGTGATATCTTTCTTTCGCTCTCAATATATTCAGAAGGTTTCTATAAACGATTCAAATGCTAATTATCGGTACAGAACACTAAGGCAAGAAAAGCTAGGTTCACACAATACCAAATGATAAGAAAATAGATTTACAAGCTTAAGCTTCATATACAGACTAATAACAACCTCAGTGTACAAAATTACTATAAAACTCTCAGTGTTTACATGTATGTCTTTACAGCTCAGATGTGCATAAACTACACTATGTATTTATCTTGTTATTGCAGGATCTCAGTGATCAATATAAATTCTGTTTTCCTTGAAATACCAGCTACAGTGGCTTCCTCTCATGTATAAGAGGCATATATGAAAAAGAAGTCTAAAAAGAGTGCTCAGGCACAAACTTTGAGAAGTGCCAGATTTACGATCCTCTCTGTAGTATTAATTTATAACTTGTAGGAATGTAACTTATAAGCATCTTTAATCACAAGATCACATAATATTTCTCCCTGACTTATTTTATTTTTTTCTCTGTCTAATTTCCCGGTGGATGGAAAAAATAAAAATGTAGGTTATCAGTCTTGAAGTGAAGATGGCTGTAGTCTTTACTTTAGCTGTAGAAAAACTTTTAAGTAACGTTTATCACTTGTTTAGATAGCTGAAAATGGTATTAGGTTGTCCTTCTTTACTTGAACTGTTTTGAGAAGTTTAAAAAGCACACTCTTAGGCTATATAGGTTAAACATGATGACTGCAGAAAGGTAGTGGTGATGCTTGGGGAACCTGGGTTTGTTCCAAGCTCTATGTATGAACAAACACAGTCTTTATGCTTAATTCCTCCCACACGTAACCTTATTTGTCCTATTGCCTCCAGTCTGTTCCATTTGTGTCTTTATTCTGTTGCCTTATTGTCCCATTCATTTGCCTGGCTTCATGTCCTTTCCTTACGCATCTTATCCCAGTACTAATTTCCTTGCACAGCCAGCTTCTGCCCCTCCTCCTCTCCCTGGTTCTCATCCAAGCTTTCTCTTTTTTCTGCTTTGGCTTCATGCCAACCTTCCTGCCTTTCTGTTATACTTACCCCTTATTCCCATTTGCTCATGGTCCCAATCTCCCTTGTTCAATCTCAGTGGTTTTTCTTCACCATGTCACTTTCTTCTTTCATCTTCTGCTTAATCTGTCTCTACCTACACCCTGGCTCCTTGCCCCATCTCTCTTCTTCCCTTTCACTTCATTTGTTTCAGTCTCTTAGTTCCAAAGCCTGGCATTTTATCCATGCTCTGTTCTATTTTTTCCCCTCCACTCTTCCTACCCTGCTGCTGGTCTCATTCCCGCAACCTACTTTTTCTAATCTGTTCCACTTTGCTGACCACAGGTGGTTATGGTCCCCTTTTTGCTGCAATCAAATAGAAAAAAATATCTTCCTCATTTATAATATATTAAGAAGGGAGAGCAGTAGTGAGTTTCAGACAGCCTTTCCTGTGTCTGGAGCAGTACTGTGGATCAGATTTACAATCACAGAGAAAATGCTATTTAGCCTCTGAATGATATTACTCTTATTTAGGATTTTACATATGAATCTTTGGTTTTAAGGGAGACTCAGTCTTCTAAGGCATACTATTATATAATGGAGAACAAATATATGATCCAGAGATCCAGTATATCCAGAGAGTAGTGGTCAATGGCTCAATGTCCAGATGGAAAAAGGTGGCAAGTGGTGTCCCTCAAGGGTCCATACTAGGACCAGTGTTGTTTAATATCTTCATTAATGACATTGACAGTGGCATTGAGTGCACTCTCAGCAAGTTTGCTGATGACACCAAGCTGGGGGGTGCAGTTGATATACCTGAGGGACAGGATGCCATCCAGAGGGACCTGGACAGAAGGGAGAGGTGGGCCCAGGTGAACCTTATGAGGTTCAACAAGGCCAAGTGCAGGGTCTTGCACCTGGGCTGGGGCAACCATCATTATCAATATAGGCTGGGAGAGGACATGCTAGAGAGCAGCCCTGGGGAAAAAGACCTGGGGGTACTAGCAGATGAAAAGCCAGGCATGAGCCACCAGTGCGCAATTGCATCCCAGCAGGCCAATCGCATTCTGGGCTGCATCAAAAGAAGCATGGCCAGCAGATCAAGAGATGTGATTCTGCCCCTCTACTTTGCCCTGGTGAGACCCCACATGGAGTATTGCATCCAGCTCTGGAGCCCCCAACACAAGAAGGATCTGGACCTGTTGGAACATGTCCAGAGGAGAGCCACAAAGATGATTAGAGGGCTGGAGCACCTCTTCTATGAAGATAGGCTGAGAGAGTTGGGGTTGTTCAGCCTAGAGAAGAGAAGGCTCCAGGGGTACCTTATAGCAACCTTCCAGTACCTGAAAGGGGCCTATAAGAAGGCAGGGGAATATCTGTTCTCAAGGGTTTGTAGTGACAAGGAAGGGGTAATCGTTTTAAGCTAGAAAAGGGTGGATTTAAGTTAAACATTAGGAAAAATTTCTTTAATATGAGGGGGGTTGAGCACTGGAACAGGTTGCCCAGAGAGGTGTTAGAGGCCCCATTCCTGGAGACATTCAAGTCAGGCTTGATGGGGCTCTGAGCAACCTGACCTAGTCAGAGATGTCCCTACGTATTGTAGAGAGGTTGGACTAGATGGCCTTTAGAAGTCCTTTCCAACCCAATACATTCTATGATTCTATGATCTTGTTTTGTTTGTTTCACTCCCTAGTAGCTTAAGGTCCCTAACCTACGCTTGTCTTCATAATGTCCTTGATGCTTAGTGAAGTGCCTATTACCATCCCATTCCATTAGTTAAATAGTCTCCATTGTTTTTCTAAGGAGGTTTTTTGTTCCTTGACTTACCTGATCTTATTTATTCCATCTGCTGAATGTATGGCTAGCGTGAAGTTACAGCACTATCACAGAAGCTTAGCAATGACAATAATAGTAATAATAAAAATTGAAACTACTTCCCTGCTGTATATTTTTTTAATTGCAGTTTTTTTAAACATCCAAGTGGATGTCTAAACAGAGCCACTGATAGTGCTTAGATTAACATTTGGGCATACAGTGGACTGTACTATCAAAGGTGGGCTCTTTGATTTATACATTATGTTCAAAAAACTATCTTGTAAGCATCTGGCGGCTGATTTTTTCAAAGGTTTGAAACTTGGCTAAGTTCTGGCAATTTTCCAAATAGACAACAATTCCAATAGAATATTCTCACCTTACAGAATTCATCTACTGTGTAATACAAAACCTTCAAATCATACAAACATTGGAGCTCACAAAGGTAGAGCAGCATATTTTTCCACACCCTGCTCCCAGAAGTGCTTCGTCTTTGATAGGTTTATTTTTCTGCCTAATTTCAAAAAGTAAAAAAATCATAAGCACTCACAGGCAGCAGTCCTAGCGAGCCGCCTAATAAAAATAACGCAGTAAGGTAAACACGCATTTTTCCAAGCCAGTTAAGTAAAGTTTAGATTTATGAGCATTTAAAAACTGGTTCTTATGCGTGCAGATGTAGGCCAGTATGTATGTACATATGTATGTACAGTCGGTATGTAGTGGTAAAGACAGTAGATTATAGTGATGTAACCAGTGGCATTTCATGTGTTCTGCCTAGGGGTTTTGTTGTGTTTAGTGAATATGCACCTCTAGATATTAAAATACTACTTGAGGAATTCACTGTGTTTGACACAATAGTGTGAGATTGCTGGTCTGATTTTGATCTAAGGTTTTTGATCCACTATTTTCCTATTATACAGCTTTGTCTCACTGTGGATGAAAGCATGCTGGGGACCACATCCAGAGAAAATGTAGTGGGAACCTGAAAATTCACAGCAGGTGGAAGGAAATTGCAGGAAGAGGGTGGGGAGGCCTTAGTCAAAAAGAACTGAGGAATGGGTGTCAAGAAGGAAAAGAAAAATAACATTATCCCAAAAAAGGGAGAAGAGCACCAATAAAAGGGTGGATGAAAACAAGTTCAAGAGATATATGTAGGGAGATGGATGCAGGGAATAGAGAAAAAGGGACTGAGGACTAAGAAATGATGGGGAGCATGAACAAAAGGTTGATGGTAAGCCAGGTCACTGAGGATGTAGGAAATGTCTGATGTTGAATCAGAAAGAGCGGAGTGGAGAAAAATGTTGGCTTTGACAGCGAAGAAAAGTGAAAGACTGAAGGAATTTACTGTTGGGGGTGCATGCAAATTGGATAATGCATATTCATTGCTGTGCAAAATCGCACATCAGGACATTTGCATAAAACCTCCAGCTTTCTGAATTTACTACTTAAGCAAGTGTGTCTCCAATGGTAAGGAAAAGGAAGTAAATGAGCTGAGGTACTGGCACTGGGGCTTGGATAATAAGAGTTCAGCCAGAGCCAGCAGCTTATCCCTTGCAGGTACTGTCACAGATCTAGCATCCTCTGCATAGCTTGAGAGGAAAATATCTGACCAGATAGGAGAGGGAGATGCTTTTCAGAAGCACTGATTCTGGTTGCCAGCTAAATCACTAGCAGTAAAACTAACGTAGCTTGAGAGAAGTTTGGAGCTGCCTCTGCAGCCTCAAGTAGATAGGGAGATTCTTGAGGGATCTCTGTCACTCTTTCATGCCCCATATATCCTACCTTGTCACTGCAATCACTGATCTGTGGCAACAGGTCTTTCAGGTCCTCCCTTCCCTGCACCCTCCCTTCAGGCATTTACATACACAGACGAGATCCCCCTGAACCTTCACTTCTCCAGGTTGAAGGATTCCAGCTCTCTCAGTCTTTCCTCATATGTGAGGTGCTCCAATCTCTTAATCATCTTAGTGGGCTTTTGCTGGACTCTCTCCACATCTCTTTTGTATGGATGAGTCCAGAGCTGGATACAGTACTCCAGGTGTGACCTCACAAGTGCTGAGTAGAGGGGAAGAATCACATCTCTTGACCTGCTGGTAACACTCCTAATGCAGCTTGGGATACCACTAACTTTCTTGGCAGCCAAAGCACATTGTGGATCATGTTCAACTTGGTGTCTACCAGAACCCTCAGGTCCTTTACTGCAAATCTCCTTTCCAGCCAGGTGGCCTCTGGCATGTACAGGTGCCTGGGGTTATTCCCTCTGTCCTGGTTTGGCCAGGACAGGGTTAAGTTGGTGCAGCCAGGCTCTTCTATACCATGCTAGCATCATGCCCCGGGGCCAGTTTGGTTCGGGGCCAGTTCCAGGTTTGGCGGTTCATGTATGATTGCTCCGCTCGCTCCTTTTGTCCCCAGTATTGCCTTTTTTTTTCTGTGTATTGCTTCTTTCTTACTGTTGTTATTGCTTTTGTTACTGCGATTGCTTCTTATGTGTTTCTGTATTAAACTTTCCTTATCTCAACTCAAAAGGGCATTTGAAAACCTTTTTTTCTCCTGTGTCCATGGCAGGGCGCAGCGGCAGTGGCCATGTGGCTCAGGTGCCTGCAGAGACTGAGCCCCGCTGCAGCTTTACTAAACCACCACACTGCTAAAAACAGCATTCAGATCATCTCTATTTTCCTGCAGGCTACTGCCAATTTCATGTTTCTGAGTTTCTGTCATTTTAGATAATTTAGGTGAAGCATCCTATGGTGAACTTTCTTCTCTGGTATACTTCATTATTCTTCCCTCAAAAAAGGCAGGAGAGAGACTGTGGGATTATGCAGAATTTGCTTATGTCTGTTACAGGAAGAGGAAAGGTCATCAAATTGTGCATATACAGCAAGGTAGATTCAACTATAGCTTTTGAGTCTTGGGCTTTGCAACCTTATGGATTGTTTATGTACAGTAAAGAGACTCAATAAACTTTCTCAATTTATCATCAATTTGCTGAAACTTTGAAGGCAATGTTCTGAAATAGTATAGTTCTTGAGTTCAGAGCTGCTACACAAGAAGCAGAAAGATATAAACAGTTTAAGAGGTGAGCATTTAGATGGTTTTTATTCACAGCTATAATTGACAGTATGTCTGTATCACTGCATCAAGCAGTGCTTGAAATCCCAAGTCATAACAAGACCATGCGTACTACAGAAACATATCAGTAAAAGTTGGTCCCTCTGCCAAAGTATTAACCAAATGCATGGGGGCCAATAGGGGAATTCAGCCATGCACCCAAAGGCACTCAGGAGTTCAGTGAGGCCATGCTGGTCAGAGGCAACAACTATTTCAGGCATAATACCTCATGAAAGCCTACACAACATGGAGTCTTCCCTGGTGATGCCACATTAATATCTTTCTTCCTTTGCTCATTGGTCAGAAAATGGGAGAACTGACTAGAAGCAGACTATTCAGGAGGCCAAGTACAAGAGTATTTCTAAATAGAGCAGTAATCCTAAGGATTGAAATCTGAAAATCAGTATCTGGAATACAAAAAATATATGTATACAGGAAAGATAAAGTTCTCCAGATCTAAAATTTATCCTATTCTTTCTTAACAGGAATGTTTGGAAGAAAAATGAAGTCTGCATTGTATTTGTGTTTGTTGTTTCTTGGACTTCAAGTCCATGGTCAGCATAAGTCCGACCTCAATGATGAACAGCAGGAACAAAAAATGCCCCATTCCCAGGCTGAAGGTGAAAACTTGGCTCATGTGAAGATATTTGCCAGCAATGCTGACTTTGCATTTAGGTTTTACAAGCAGGTCAGAGAGGAGGCAGGCAACAAGAATATTTTCTTCTCTCCTTTAAGCATCTCCACTGCCTTTGCAATGCTGTCCTTGGGGGCCAGATCAAACACACTCAGTCAGCTGCACAAAGGCCTCAACTTCAACCTGACAGAGATCGAGGAACAGGAGATCCATGAGGGATTTCAGCATGTCCTCCAGCTGCTGAATGACCCTCACCGAGAAGTCCAATTGAGCATGGGCAATGCCCTATTCATAGATGACCGACTGAAACTACTCCAAAAATTTTTGGATGATGTCACAAATTTTTATAATTCTGAAGCTATTTCTAGTAACTTCCAGAATCCTCCAGAGGCTACAGAGGAAATTAATAAGTACATAGAAACAAAAACCCATGGGAAAATTGTTGATTTACTCAATAGTCTTGATAAGGACACCATGATGGTTCTGGTTAACTACATTTTCTTTAAAGGTGAGTGACAAACATAGGTAGCAGTTATACACGCAAGCTCTGGAAGTCTCCTCCAGATCTAAGAGACATAACTTTTTTCATACTGTAAAATTATGTTATCATCTAGTTTAAAACATGTCTTTCTAATTTT
>JAVSBS010010601.1:0-15557 GCA_033124195.1 Coracias cyanogaster
CAGGTTGCCCAGGGAGGTTGTAGATGCCCCAACACTGGATGTGTTCAAGACTAGGTTGGATGGGGCTTTGAGCAACCCCATCTAGTGGGAGTTGCCCCTGCCCATGGCAGAGTGGGTTGGAACAAGACGATCTTTAAGGTCCCTTCCAACCCAAACCATTCTATGATTCCAAGATTCTATGATTTTATGATTCTATGCTGATGAAGGCAAGCCCAGTGCTTTCAGGAGAGGTAGAAGTGTAGAAAAGCTCAAGAATTTATCCGTGAAGCAGGGCGAAAAACTATTCCTCTGCTACATGAGTATGGTACAGGGATAAAAGTTTGTCCAGCCCACAGCCCATTAATATTCTGGTTAAAAGAACTATGTGAGTGTTAGAGCAAAGAAATATTCAAAGCCAATAGGTCGTCCAAAGGAACATCCAAGGTTGATTGGTATGTTAGTGCATGTGTGCATGTATGTGTGGGAGCGTCTCTTGATGATATATTGATGATAACATTTTATTTTGCTGCATCTGGGATGCACAGATTCAAAGAGAGAAATCAAGAAACTACCATCACCTGCATCCAAGAATTAGAAAGAGGGATACAGGAAATCAAATAGTTAACATAAAACACAGCAGATACTTGAATCTGAATCTCCAGAAATCAGAAAAAAAATTATTCACAGCTCTCTTAAAGAGAGAAGAATATTGCGATGCCCAAAAATACACAGATGAAGATGACTTGGATCCTACTGCGTATTTCCTCTACAGCTCCAGCCAAGTGTTTTGGCTTCTTTTATTGCTGCCACTCTATGGTCTCCTTTGATTGTATAAAGAATATATTCAGTGCTGGAGACAAGGTTTCTCTTACAGTTTTTATGGCATCAACTGCAAAGGGCCTCAAATGCATATTCAGGAAAGCAGGATGGCTAATTTGGGAGCTTAGAGATGATGTCCTTCCAGGGTTCGGGAAGAAAGAAACCTGAACATTATCTCCCAGGTCTTGATGAACTTTAAGAAAGTTCAAAAGAGCAACCTAACGAAACTGAAGCTAAGCTGTATTTAAGCTCTTAATTAGCATTTTAATGAGAATGGGAAATTTTACAGGGAGCATGTCATCATGGTATTTCAAAGATAAGGAAGCCGAAAAAAGAGAAGTGACTCAATCAAGGGAAACCATGAATGAAATCCAGAGTTTTCAAGCCTTTGGGGCAAGTTTCACTGTCATAGACTCCTCTGCCTTTTTTTAAGGCAGTTCCCACCTTAGACACTGAACAGCCTCAACAGGACTATGAACTTGAGGCCAACGTGAGTACTCAACTGCATGTTTTGTTTCTGGCCTGAGTGGAAATCTTGGCTCTTTGCACTTAGCCTGGAAGGGAATAGGACTCCTTCTTGAAAATTGCATTTTGACGTGCTTGCAGATTGATTGCTGCTCTAAGGATGCTATCTTGCCATGACACATTCATGAAACAGCTCAAAGTTTTACTACCCAACTAATTTTCCAAACTGCAGTTAAAAAAATCCCAGTATTGTACATGTCACCTCAATTTATTCCTTTTTCTCAGCCTTGCACCTCGTTAAATTTTGATTTGTGCCCAGAAGCAATCACAGGACATGAAATTGCTCCAGTGAGTCTTAAAGAATACTAAGTAGTCCTTCAACGTTTACTTTGCTTTCTAGATATATTAGTTTCAGGGCTCTGGATGCTGGGTTTGGGATAATTAACACAACAATAAAGTGAGATATGACTGTATGGATAATTCCATATCTTCACTTCATTAGAAGCTCTGCCTTCAGCAAGAACAATTCCAGATGGAGGAAACTTTTGGACAAAAGCTATTTTCTTTTTTGTTTGGTTGCTTTTCTCTGGAGGGGGATTTTTGTTGGGAATCGTTTAATTATTTAAGACTTTTAAAGGCTGCAGCTTCCATTGCTGATGATACCTCACTTCTAGGTTGCATGATGAGATCGAAGCCTTAGAGAGATGATTGTAAGTTGATGGCAAGAACATTCCTCAAGTTTGTAGGAGAACCACTTCTAAATCCTCACTCAAGTAATTTTACCCTTCCAATAAGAGACAATACTTTCAGTAGAAGAAACTGAGAGCAGATCACGTATTTTCCTTTTGAGGAAAGCAGCTTTGCAAGAACTAGACATAGTTTGGAGGCTTTTCTATGGAGCTCTTGAGGTATAGGGACTACTTCTAATAGGCCATAAAATGTAATTACTTTGTCAGTAAACTTAAACTCTTTGTCAGGGATTGCAACTCCACTGCAAAATGTGTTTGGGTCTATGATAAAGTAAAAGCCTGTACACTGCAAAATTATGAAACCACCTGACTGAGTGGTCCAGTCGCCATGGCAACCAGGGAAGTCTCAGCATTTTATTCTGTGTTCTGCTTTCTTTCCATTAAAACGCTTGCACAGTTTTTGCTTCATCCCACTTCACAGCAAAGAATTGTATTTCTTAAATGGCAAAATTTTATTCAGGACAGAACCAGAAAGCCCTTTCCTGCCCAAGTATAAAAATACAAATTGTCAAGCAAGCATCCTCCCTCCTCAAAATAAAATAAAATTATTTATTGCATTCCAGTCAACAAAGACTCACCTAAAAACATTTCACTAACCTGTGGGCTCGGTATCACTGAATCAGACAGATCACTTAAGCTTATCCTATCCAGAAGTCACAGCTATTGGAAGCTTTTGTTATGACCTAGGTAGGAAGGATACCCAGCTGCTGGTTGGAAAAAAAAAAAGAAATAAATTAAAGTCTCTGGAGACTTTCAGAACTCAGCTGGATGCGATCCTGGGCAACCTGCTCCAGGTAACTCTTCTTTAGAAGGGTTGGATGAGATGATCGCCGGAGGTGTCTTCCAATCCCCACCATTCTATGATTCTGTGACTCTGTGAAGTCCCTGAGGACAAATATTGGAGTGATGTAGGTCAATTGTAGTCATGGATAGTAACAGAGGAAGAGGGTTTGGTCATGAGGAGAAAACATCTGGATTAGCACCACACCTCCAGAGCATGAACAATCTTGTCATTTTTGCATGTGACAAGAGATACTTGGCTTTCATAAATTAGGAGTGTTCCAATGAAGAAAAGAGGGGCCTTTCTTAGCTGGGTTGGATGAGTACATTTCCAGAGTGTAAGTGACTCCTTCCTTTATCTGGATGACTTCTAAATGTCCTGTATATGAAGCATTCAGGAAAAAAAAAAAAAAGATTATGAGATAGGTGGGACAGTTTTCTTCCAACAGACAATAGCACTTTAATCTGGGAAAATATAATTGAAATGGGATATAACAGAGATTTAAAGGATCATCAATTATACTGAGAAGCTGGATAGGAAACATATTGATTTCTTCTTAAATTTAAAAAATACGAGGTGAGGAGACATCATATCTGTGAAATTATCAGATACTATGTTTAAAGACAAGTGAAAATTATTTTCATAGAAGAATACTTCAGTGTTTGCTCTTGTTAGCATAGGATACTGGGGAAGAAAATATAACATGGTTCCAAAAAAGGAATTGGAAATATTCATGGAATAAATTGTGTTTTGTGGCTGTTAGACAAGATGGACATGAACTGCAATGGTAGAATTCTCCAAGCCCTTGACTGCTGGAATCCTTTGGCCCCCAGAAGAATCACACTATGAAAAGTCTGCGCATACAGAATCACACAGTATCACAGAGTGGTAGGGGTTGGAAGGGACATCTGAAGATCATCTAGTTTGAATTCCCTACTAGAGCAAGATCCTAGAGTAGGTCACACAGGAACACATCCAGATGGGTGTTAAATGTCTCAACAACTTCTCTGGGCAGCTTGTTCCAGTGTTCTGTTACCCTCACAGTAAAGAGGTGTTTCCTTACATTAAGGTTGAACCTCTTGTTTACCAGTTTGTGGCCATTGTCCCTTGTCTTGTCATTGGACAGCACTGAGAAGAGTCCGGCCCCTTCCTCCTCACATCTGCCCTTTAGATATTTATAAGCACTGATCACATTCCCCCTCAGCCTCCTCTTCTCCAAGCTAAACAGACCCAGCTCCATCAGCTTTTCCTCGTATGGTGAATGTTCGAATCCCTTACTCATCCTAGTGGCCCTGCACTGGGCTCTTTCCAGTATCTCCATCTGAACTGGGGGGCCCAGAACTGGACACAATACTCCAGACGAGGCCTCACCAGGGCAGAGTAGAGAGGGAGTAGAACCTCCCTCAATCTGCTGGCCATACTCTTAATGCATCCCAGGCTGCCATTGGCCTTCTTGGCCACAAGGGCACATCGTTGGCTTGTGGTCGGCCTGCTGTCCACCAGGACTCCCAGGTCCTTTTCCCCAGAGCTGCTCTCCAACAGATTAGCCCCAAACCTGTACTGATACATGGGGTTGTTCTTGCTCAGATGCAAGACTCTACACTTGCTCTTCTGGAATTTCATGAGGTTTCTCCCTGCCCAGCTCTCCAGCCTGTCCAGGTCACGCTGGTTGGTAGCACAGCCTTCTGTTGGGTCAGCCACTCCTTCCAGTTTTGTATCATCAAAGACTGTCTGTATGTCTACTCCAGACCATGGGTAGAGGAGATAAAGATGTAAAGATAAAGGGAAGCTTGACTAAGAAAAGGAGTGTTTTTATACGGCATAATTAGTGCAGAAGCTCAAAGGCTGAAGTCTGTGTCAGAGACTCAAGTGTCTGTCCCTGGTAATTAAAGGTGAAACTGCTACAAGCACAGCTAAAGAAGGCCTTATAATTTGATTATAAAGAACATTAGAATGGTAGATTATTTAATAATACCAGGAAGAAATACATTATTTGAAGAAAGTTAAGGGGTGGGAATTTAAGAGTATTTCAGGTAGCTCTCCTCTTTTATGGTGGCATCTGAAAAACCCAGCCGTGGTCAGACAAAGGAAATACCACGAGGGACATCATTCCTTTATTACTTCTGTCTCTGCCAGACACAAGAAATATCAGAACTCTAGTGAGGAATATAAATCTTGTTCCCACAAATGCTTTCGATTGGTCTTGTGGAATAATCGCACCAGTTCCTGCTCTTGGTTGTCCTGACATGAACTAAGCTATTTAGATAAAGTTCCTGGGAAGACAACTGTTCCAAAATCAGTCAAGCCATCTCCTACCATCTCACACTGAGTGACCTGACCCATACAACCTTGTGAGCTTGTCCCATCTCCTTGAAGCACCAAGTCAGGCTCCAGAGGGCCGATTCTTCATGCAGTCCTCAATCTAGAGATGCTCCAAGTTCTCAGGGGGTCTTTCTCTTAAGATGACTCTGAACCGGGTTACGGCCACAAGAGAGTTTACAGGTCATCCTGCAACCCAAGCAGAAAAAGATTGGTGAAAACACTGTAATAATGGTCATGGTATTTATAGTATTTGGACTTACTCTTTGTTTAACCCTTATTTTAAATTTTATTATTTTCAGCTGCTTGTAATTAAATGCACAAATCCTTCCGGTAGCTTTAGAACCTTCCCCCTCCCTTCCAAGCACATACAAATTAAAGAATGCTTCCCCTGTACTTAATTCATTAAAGACCAGGAATAAAATATAGAGGGTTTGGATTGCCTTTTTTTCTTTCTTTCTTCTTTTTTTTTTTTCAAGTTGAGACATTCCTCATTTTATTATTTTCCCACATTTTTTAACTACTGCATAAAGGGCTCCCATCTGCAGATGCGTTTGAAAAACACAGGTCACAAATTCTGGCTAGGAGTCCAGCTTGTAAAACGTTCCCCGACCTTTCAGACAGAGCAGTACAGTATAGTTATTTATATAGGTCTCTTTTTTTCTCTTCTCCCTTAGGGTGAAAATAAAAAATAAAAAAAAAAAGAGAAACAGAAAAAAAGCTTTGGTGCAAAATACGTTTTGCCAACTATGCTGCAACAAGTAGATCTGGCATTTCCTTCATAGAGGTCAGCTGATGCTTTTCCTTCAAAATCAGCAGTATTCCTCTGATTTACACCATCTGTGGATCCTTCCTGAAGGAACACTCTGAAATTCAGGGTGGAATTCAGTTATGTGGGTACGAGTGTTTTGTTTGGCTTGGCAATTTCCCTTTGAAAACGTACGTGTTGGACTCTCTTCAGGGCTTTCCAGAAGTGCTCAGGATGGATCAGGGTGGAAGGGGTGTAGGTGTCCTTTATGACCTTCTCCTGCTCCTGGCTGGTCTGGGTGCCAAGGCAATCTTATACTATAAGCCTAAAGGTTGTATTTGCCATGAACCACTCAACCTGTGCTGCACATCCCAGGGAAGAGACGTGAGGGGAACTGCTCATTGTTGTTCACAGGCAGGAGATGACCATGCTTCTCCACCAGTATTTTGGGGAGTAGAGCAGGGTGAGGTGTGAAACTAGGCTTCAGAATGGCCCAGGGACAACAACCTTTGCTGGATTATTTCCCCCAAGACCAGATATTGGTGTACCCTGTACCAGCTGGGCTCTAGCTAGTACTAGATTCAAACTTCTTACGCTACTGGTGAAGCTCCAGAGCTGCCAGCTGGCCACCAGTACTCTGATCTTTCCAAATTCCAGTCCCTCTGTCTAGGAACTTCATAACTGCCAGAGTTCAATGGGACAATTATCTCTGGGGTGTACATAATGTATTACTACAGTGCATAACTTTGTGAGTTTAGGAAATAAAGCAATATATTTTGGGATGTGGTCCTACCTACACGTGGCACCTTACACAGTATCCAAGATTTCATAACATCCCTTAACACTTAGCTGAAGAGTGGAGCCAGAGTATTGATCCTCTTTTAAAGAGAGAGCTGAGGCTCAGCAGTGGAATTTATCTGGCCAAACGTAGGCATCACCCTAAAGTAGATGGCAAAAAACAAGTCAGATGAACCATGCTCGAAAAATGTGATCTGCCTCCATCGACTGTGGAAGCAGCCAAGTGCGACTAGCGAAGCTGTAGACGTCTGCCTTGCAGACATAAGAAGTTGGGTGAGACGAAACCCACCCAAAGTGAGTTGGCAGAGTCACATGATGTTTCTGAGAAGAAGCTGGGATAAGGTATGCAGATCTCCCACACGCTAACGCGTTAGCCCGTCTTCCCTGCTGCACAAGCGGAGAATAAATTATCTATGGAGAACACATTTTTGGAAAGCCCAGAAGAGAGAGCTTCTCATACAAAGTGGGTGAGAGGTGCCAAGGTTTAATTTCAAGAGCAGGTCAGCTTCAGCTGCTCAGCAGTTCTCACTGAGCTGGCCTGCAAGGTGGTCTGGCCAAGCCTCATGGTCAATTTTATTTGGACATCACCTAATGATTAGAAATAGTGTGGCCAGCAGGACTAGGGCAGGTATTGTCCCCCTGGACGCAGCCCTATGGAGGCTATACCTCGAATCCTGGGGTCAGTTTTGGCCCCTCACTCCAAAAAGGACATTGAGGTGCTGGAGCGTGTCCAGAGAAGGGCAACGAAGCTGGGGAAGGGTCTAGAGGGGTTTCAAAGCCATGTAGATGTGGTGCTGAGGGACGTGGTTTAGTGGTAACCTGGCATTTCTGGGTTAATGGTTGAACTCGATGGTCTTGAAGATCTTTTCCAACCAAAATGATTCTATGATCCTAAAGACTAGGAACACACCTCTCTACTTGTGCCATGGAAGAAGCCTTCAGTTGACAATGATTTCTGACTACAACTGACCTGAGAAAGAATTCCAGGATCTTTCTTCCTTTTTTTCTCTCCTCTTTAGGACCATGTAGTTCTCCACTGGTTCCAGCATGTTGGAAAACTAAGATTCTCTTCTGGTATAAATTCTGCTATAAATTGACCACGGAGTGACAAAGGAAACTAACAATGCAAGATTTAATAACACACTTGTTATATAGCTGTTGAACTTCAGGTTAGGGTTTTGGGGGGGATGTTGTTTTGTTTTGGTTTTTTGGTTTGTTTTGTTTTGAAAGGTGTCAATATCTTACATATTTGATAATAGACATACTATGAGAGCTCCACATTTCCATCACAAAAAAAAGTGGGTGCTTGTGCTATGCTAAAATTCCCTGGTCCTCATGTGGGTTTTTATGGCAGCAGTAAATGATAGAGAAAACTTCTGCTTGTCCTTTGCTCTTTTGTTTTGACAATAAATCCAACCTGCAGTGGCCATTTTTGTTTTGGAGAATTGTTACAGCAATTAATGTTAGAATCAATCTGGATTGTAGCTGTCAGGGGATGTGCTGGATTTCTCTTTTTCGTCAGAGGGAATTGCAGGTAATCTGGTATTTTGCTTCATTAAACTTACCTGGAACAACATCTTCCATTCTAAAAATGTGCACAAAACACCCATGTGCAAAATAAACCAGCATTTCTACCTGCTCAGCTGAGAGAAAGAAAAGGCAGTCTTGCAGTTTTGGTCCTGAGCTAAATGATCAAAGCTCATTTTTCAGATCCCTTTGGAGCTCATCAGAGGCAGAGCCTGGTTTCTGAAGGGTTTGTGGATCATCACTGATCACATGAATTATCTAATAAGGTGTGAATAAGGGGCTCTGTTTGCCTCCCAGTTCAGTGTTGAACTCAAGCCAGTAGGTTCAACTGGGAAAGGGAGAGAAAAGGTGCAATTTGCAAAAAGATCTAGTGGTGATAGACACCTACCTCCTTCTCCTGGGAAGCCATCAAGAAAATGCCCATAGAGGACCCTCAACAGAGGATTCAGGTCAATTTTGGGCACTTAACACCTTCTGCTGCTACTTAACATTTTCTTGGTGCCTTTCTTTGCCTGAGAAGGTTTAACAGCTATGGCTCACAGACCACCTGGTCTCATTGTGCCTCTGGCTGCAAAGTCACACATTATTTTCCTCGGTCTTGAAGAAGAGCAGGACAGTGTCCAAAAGATTAAGACGGTCAGTGGGAATATTCTGATTCCTAGACTCCTCCCTCTGGCCTGCCTCTGCTGTTTTCACCTAAAATTTGTTGAATAATTAAATACTCTTCTGGAGAGTAGAAACATTTAAAATCTGTCTTCATGTGTCTTGGTTTTTTTCTTCCTTTTTTTTTTTTTTGGCATGCTCCCAGGAAGATTATTTAGAAGCGGTTATGGCCAAATATTGTTTCATCTATGACATGCTTGTTATTATCCAAAATGCTGTAGTAATCCTGCGTAATGAGGAGTAGAGATGGTAGTTAATTTTTAATTTAATAAAAAAAAAAAAAATACAGTCAATAAAATCCCATGCAGCAGGTTCAGTGTTTGCATGTCTCCAACATTTAACACTCAATAACCAATTAAGGAAGAAGTATAAAGCCGCAGGCTTTAACAAATAGGCTCACTCATGATTTTGTGTTCGCCTTTTTTTCTAATATAATGTTGCCATTTGGGGTCTGGAATTGAGTCATCCCTCCTTACTTCTCCTTTTCCACTAACACAGGGTAATTAAAAAAATTCTACTCTATTTCTGTTAATAGGAGTCTAACTGCCACTCTTCCAATTTTCTCTGGTTTAGTACTCATTGAAAAGGAATAAATACAGTATGTGGACGAACACAGCAACTTATAAATAAGTTATAAGTAATATATTTACAGATTCTAGCCCTATACACACAGCCATCAGAATAAGAGCTAGAAACGATGTATCATAAGTCCTCTGTCTTCCTCTACAGACATTTTAGTTTATGAAATAATGGTGATGACTTCAATGAAACCACAAGTAAGCTCCCCAGCCAAGATCAGAGCGCCGTGTGCTGGGTGCTTTACAAATAAAATGTTAGAGACAACCCTTACGCCAAAGAGCAAAATGATTTGGCTGGACAATACCCAATGGAAGAGGCAGAACTAAGGTCATATCTTCCTGCAAGAATGCAGACGGATTTGAGATCCCAAAACCTCTTGGCCTGAAGACAGCCCTGAAACAAGTACAGAATAGCCGTTTATGGTAGGACTATCAAATGGTTGCACCTTTTTTTACACAGACACAGCCTTTATCAGAGCAATTTTCAGACCCAATATCCATCTTGGGCTTTGCATCAAAGGGAATCCAGACTTCTTTAGCAAAAAGAGGGCAAACTTCTAGCTCTTGAGTTTATCCATTCCTGTTTTGCAGTGTTATACATTTTGGAACCACCACTTCAGGATAGAAGGAATGTTTGTGCTTTGGCTTAGAGTGTAGCAGACAGCTTGAAAAGAAAGGTACCTAAAAGGAGACGGCTACAGAGAATCATTCTGGTTGGAAGAGACCTTTAAGATCATCAAGTCCAACTGTTAACCCAGCACTGCCAGGTCACAACTGAACCATGTCCCTCAGCACCACATCTCCATGGCTTTGTAACACTTCCAGGGATGGGGACTCCACCTGGGCAGCCTGGGCCAGCCTTTCAGGGAAGACATTTTTCCTCATGTCCCACCTAAACCTCCCCTGGAGCAACTTCAGGAGAGCTCATGGAAGCAAAACTATGCCTGCAGTAAATAGTTAACTTGCGGAATTCACTGGGACAATGTAGATGTCCTCAAGACATATAATCTTTCCTCTGCCTAAGCAGTGGGAATAGGAAATTGTTTTTCTCCAGAACAGGCTATTCACTAAAATGTAGGATGCTCTTAAAGAATTTTGAACATCACCCCCTAAAGCAGCTGATATCATCCATTTCTAAAGAGGGTAACAGACCAGAGGACTATATCTCTGGCTCTGCACTATCCATTGCTGTTCCTAAACTCCCAATCTCAAAAACATACATAAAACTTGTAATTAATAAACAAAACCAAAGTCTCAGACCACAGCTAATTGTAGTGAAATACTCACATTGTGGGTTTGCTGGGATGCAGCTGAGATGATGTTCTCCCAGCACTGTTTTCTCACCAGGATAGCTGAAGCATGAGCTTAACAAACCAAACCATCACACCGAGGCTTTCCTCAAGCAATCATTTTTTTTCCCCCCTGTAAAAATGAGCTGAAGTGTGTAATTACTCATCAGCTTCTCTGCCTGAAAGCAAACTTGGAGATTGTTGCAGTAACGATAGCCTCTAATGAGTGGCTGAGAAGAAGGTAATTAGAATCCTGCTGCCGAAAGAAATGAGGAACAGATTGTGTGTTCAGGAGAGCGTTTTGTAGGTACAGCTACAAATTAAGACCTCTGTGATGTCTCGGGAAACAGTGAGTCAGTCTGTTGACTCTAGTGGAAGGCTCGGTTTCAACTGACAATTGCCTCTGTGGGTTCGCATCACTGTTGGAGCTGCTCTGTGCCATTGAAGGTGCGTGTTCCTAGAGACCTGGTGTAGCAAATCACAGGAAGCTGGACTGAAAGGTGGAGGTGTTAAATCATAGAATCCTTTAGGTTGGAAAAGACCTTTAAGATCACCAGGTCCAACCACTAACCTAGCACTCCCAGGTCACCATGTCCTTCAGTACCACATCTACACGGCTTTTAAATCACCACAGGGATGGTGACTTCACCACTTCCCTGGGCAGCCTAGGCCAGGCCTTGACAACTTTTTTGGAGAATAATTTTTTCTTAACATCCAATGAAGTATCTTCCCCTTATTCCAGCATTTCTTCGAATCTCTACTTAGAAATGTATGTAGTGGTGTATCTTGGTCACTCCCATGGAACAGTCATTCCCCCAAGTCCTGTTAACTGCAATTTGCACTTCGGAAGACAATTTAGGACCAGGTGCTCAGAGGTAAAGCAGGCCAAATTGCTTCATGCAGAAGAAATGTGCCTCTTAGAAAAAGGTACTGAGGTCAGGAAACTGTTGGAGGCATCTGGAGACCACTATTCTAAAGCCCTAAAGAGCAGCCTGGACCTGAAGGCTGACCTACCAACCAGGCTCCAGGAGGTCTTCTGGCTGAGGGAAGAGTTTCATGCTCCACCAAACCTCTAGAGAACCTCACACGTTCTTCACTAACATCCCATGAAAGCTGCTCACCTGCTGAGGTGGTGGAAGGAAGCTATCTAAACAGAAAAGGCCACTGGGGCCTCTGCTACAGCATGTTCATCTGATGGTGGTCCTAGTCCCATTTTTGCACTCTAGTTTTGTTCTAGAGAGTGCATATGTCGGCATAGATCGGCTCTTGGACTGCCTCCTTTGCAGATAAGTAGAAATTCCTGGTCTGAATGAGACAGCAGCAGGAGAAATAGCAAGAGACAGCTTTACTTCATTTTGTTCCCAAAGAATAATAGAATTGTTTAGGTTGGAAGAGACCTTGAAGATCACTGAGTCCAACCATTAACCCAGCACTGCCAGCTTGTCACTAAACCATGTCCCTTAGCACCACATCTCCATGGCTTTGAAACCCCTCCAGGGATGGGGACTCCATCCTGGGCCTGCATCCTCCATCCTGCAGCCTGGGCCAGACCTTGACAGATTTTTCAAGATTACCTCACGTTTATGAAAAAATAATCCTCAGCATGAGATCTGGAGCACACAGGAATGATAAGCACCAGGCCACCTGAGCCAGAGAGGCACTTGAATCCTCATGGCACTGAAGTCTTCCCCCCACTTGGAACAGCATCCCTTCTCCGAGTATGCAGGGTACCTCAATGTTGTGTTCCTTCCTCTCACAGCTCTTTCAGAGTCTTGTCAGAACCATTCTGATTCTTGAGCTTTACCATCAACCCCACTGCACAGCTCTTCCACCCTGGGCAGTCACTCTCCAGGTGAATTTTGCATTTTCTCTCCTTGCTGGCCCTCCAATATCTACACGTCTGTGTTTGGACCATTTGCAGAAAGGCCCAAATGTACCAAAAAGGAAGGGGAGAAGGTACAAAAGCCAGGTCCTGCTTGGTGGGCTGGTTTTCATGTTTGATAGCCCAACATGAAGAGCAAGCCCCTCAAAGGCTCGGTTTGAGGTTGTTCTGAGGGATGTGGCAATGAGTTTTCATCACTGCAGAAATAGCTGTGGGGTGGAGCAAGAAGAAGCATCTTTGGTTTCCTCCAAGGAAAGTGTGGAGCTCATAACTAGAGTCCATAATTTTTTTGCAGTGTCACTTCTACAATAGCCAAAAACCTTCATAATAAAAAAGAACTGGAGGTTGGTTTTGTTTAAGAGGAGAAGAGAATAAGTTTCTCCTAGGTTTAGATCAGAAAAACTAAGAAGGAAGTCATGATTTTCCATCATTAAATTCCACGAAACCGAACATATTGCTTTTCAAGAACTCAATCAAGGAATAGCTGCTACCAGGATCATCACATTTAAAGTGTGTTTTGAAAAAGAAGAAAAAAAGCCTTTGAGCTTTCTTTTCATTTCTGTTATATTTCCTCTGACTTCTACCTTCCAAGGCTGCATGTGCAAATGAATGAGAGTCAGGAAATAACAAAGCAAAGTTTGATGACCCCCTTTCCAAGACAAACTACCAGCAAGTTTAAGTCTACTGATTGTTTTTGCATTGACAAGTTCCTTCAGCCAAGAGAAACGGACCCAATGCCCAGTTTGTGAAGGCTAATTCTGCCAGAAATATGCTCTAGGAAGAGAGAGTTTTTCAAGCTTGCTGGCAGCTGCCACCTGGATCTTCTTTAAATAGGAATAAAGATAAAATATCAACAAAAAAGGCAGTTCTCAGGAGCCAGGTCAGGACCACAATGTTTAAAGGCAAGAGCCAGCATGCTGTCTGCCAGCTTACCCTCCCAGTCACAACACAGCTCCAGGCGTGCACGTGTAGAGTTCAGGTTGCTAAGGAAAGCCTCCCAAAGTTCAGAAGACACCAAGGCCAAGTTGTCCAAAGCCTTGCTTCTGTCCTCATCCTCCCTAGCATGGGTATTAAGACCCGCTTTACTGTAACTCAGCAGAAGATGGAGGAAGCAGCTTAGAAACCCCAGGCCAGCTCATGGTGCTGCCAGATAACCTCATACTCCTTCCAAGTAGCACTGGCACGCTCCAGACACCCCGCTCCTAGAGCACACATCCCAAACACACTCTGTCATGACTGTTTTCTCCCCGAGAGAGAACAGTACACAGACAGCAGGCAGACAGGGAGCTGGCTCCAGCGCTGCAGACAGCTCCAAGATAGAGCTGTCAAGTTTTTCAGAATTGGGTTGTATTCTTTTTTTTTAAGTCTTCTTTGGAGTAATGTGTGCAGAATTTTAATTTACTCAACTAGACAAATGAACAGTTTCCCACCTACAGCCGAAATTGTTCTCTAAGCGTCTAGATGGCTGTCAACACCAGAATGTCTCCATATCTCTCAATTCCTAGGTTCACAAAGCACCTCTGTCAGCATTACCTACCCCAGGTTCCCACAGCACGACGCGAAAAGCTGCACACTCAGGTTCTCAGATCAAGGGCATTCTGGAGACCTCATCAGCCCTCCAACAGCCTTTCTTCTTTTTCTCCTCAACCTACAGGCTTCTGTGAAGTGGAAGACGACTGGACTCACCCCCAGACCCATCTCAGGTCTTTTCAACAATTGATTTTCAAAGTTCATTTCTATTTTCTGTTTTTGTTCCACACTACTGGGATTGGCACAAACCCGAGCATACCAATGACAGAAATTTCCACATGAGTACGTCACGTAGGGAACAAGGAACGCAGACAGATCATCCGTTATTGTATCCAGCAGCACACGTGGACACTGACTCTGCCAAAGCCCAACCTTGTTTTCAGCGGGAGCTTACACAAAGATCTGTCCACACAACCCAGGCGCAGGGGGAATTACCATCTCTGCCAGCTTGCTTTTAAAGCAGCATGCTGACCCATCAGTGCAAAGCAGACTTCTCCAAGGCTTCTCAGATGCTTTAGGAGCTGGATCTCCAACCACTCGCACAAGCGCGCAAGAACGCTGCTGGGAGGAAGCAAGTGCTCGTGTGACTGCGAAAGAGCTCAGCTCAGTGCAGACAGATGACAGGGTGGCCAAAAAACTGTCACTCGCTGGTATTCTCCACCAATGGAAAAAACCTGCGGCTGAAGAAGCCTGGATGACCCCCCAGGCTGGAGCTCTCTGCTCCACAGGACGAAGTAAACCATCCTGTGGCGGGAAAGCTGTCTGGCAGAAAAGGACCTGGGGGTTCTAACCGACAAGTGGCTGAACATGAGCCAGCGTGTGCCCAGGTGGCTCAGAAAGCCAATGGCTCCTGACTTGTACTAGAAATAGTGTGACCAGGAGGAGTAGGGAGGTGATTGTGCCCCTGGACTCAGCTCTGGTGAGGCCACACCTTGAGTGTTGTGTCCAGTTTTGGGCACCTCAAGACAAGAGAGATCTCGAGGTGCTGGAGCGAGGGCAGAGAAGGGCAACGAAGCTGGTGAAGGGCCTGGAGAAGAAATCTTATGAAGAGTGACTGAAGGAGCTGGGACTGTTTAGTTTGAGGAAGAGGAGGCCAAGGGTAGACCTCATCACCCTCTACAACTATTGTAGAGAGCTTGGTGCTGGTCTCTTCTCACAGGTCATTAGTGATAAAACAAGAAGGAATGGCTTCAAGCTGCCACAGGGGAGGTTTAGAGTGGACATTAGGAAAAAATTTTTCATGGAAAGAGTAGTCAGCTACTGGAACAGGCTGCCCAGGGAGGTGGTTGAGTTACCAGCCCTGGATGTGTTTAAGGGTCGTTTAGATGTGGTGTTGGGGGATATGGTTTAGGGGAGAACTTGTAGAATAGGGTTGATGGGTGGACTTGATGATCCCAAGGGTCTTTTCCAACCTGCATGATTCTGTGATT